>JBCFXI010000759.1:0-111334 GCA_038496175.1 Ampulex compressa
ACCTCAAGTGAAATATTTTTATCTTCCAAACGTCGCCGAGTAGTACGGTTATCATCATCAGAAGATGATAATTCGTTAGACGAGGAAAGGCAAATTGAGAATGACAGTGATGGTACAAATGCTACTGAAACCTTTCAGCGAAATTAATGGTTTGATCCACAAGGTAAGCAGCCAAATATTACGGCTTTTACGAGTGCTGCCGGCGTAAAAAAAAATAATGAGAAAGTTCGGAACTGTAAAACAGTAGAAGATTTCTATACACTCTTTATTACTGATGAAATGTTTGAACACATCAGTGAGCAAACAAATCTTTATGCTGCACAATCAAAAATTTTGTGTAGACGTAAAAATAAATGGACGCCAACGAATAAAAATGAAATTAAACGTTTGTTTGGGCTAATAATATGGATGGGAATGGTGAAACTTCCATCCTTACGTTTGTATTGGTCTCAGGATAGATTATTTTGTCAAACATTTCCGCGAACAGTAATGAGTAGAGACAGATTTGAAATACTCATGACAATGCTTCATTTCGCAGATAATGAAGCGGTAAAGCAGATAATCGCAGATAATGAAGCGTAAATAAAAATTTTCAAAAATATTATGATCCACCTGAGGTATTATGCATTGATGAATCGCTGATCCCATTCCGCGGGTGAATCATATTCCGACAATATTTAAAACAAAAAAAAACAAATACGGCATAAAAATATTTAAATTATGCTGTAATCGCGGATACATATACAATTTTCATGTGTACAGTGGAAAAGTTCTGGACAAGCAGAATACAATCCCACCAAATATTGAAATTTCCTTATTGAAAAATTTATTTCATGAAGGTCATACGTTGTGTACAGACAACTGGTACACCAGTGTCGATTTGGCAAATAAGCTAATATACAAAAATACACATCTAATGGGTACACTTCGCACAAACCGTAAAGGAAATCCATCTGAAGTAATAAATACTAAATTGAAACACGGAGAAATTATCGCCAAAGAAAACAATCAAGGTATCACAGTCCTGAAATGGAAAGACAAGAGAGATATTTTGGTCCTGTCCACAAAACATTCAAGCGAAATGATAACTGTGAAAATAAAAAGAGGATTTATGCAAAAACCAAAAATTGTGGCTGCATATAATGCAGCAAAGACCAGTATTGATTTGTCAGATCAAATGAGCGTATACAGCAGTCCCTTGAAAAGAACTTTGAAGTAGTACAAGAAGCATTTGAGCTATTTCTAAATACCGCTATTATAAACGCCTTGTTTATGTATCGAGAAGTGACAGGAAAAAAAATATCAGTCACGGCATTTCGCAGACAATTGACGGATGAACTCACACGGCGACTAGATGAGGAAACTCCAATCCAACGAGAAAAAATTATTCATAAATTATATAAAAAGGAAGGAAACGTACATAAAGTCCGAAGATATTGTTCGAAGTGTTATGATAACAATTCACAACTATTTGGACGAAATTCAGCTGCAAATATTACCAAAAAAGTTGTTACGTATTGTAATATGTGTAAAGATAAGCCGCATTTTTGTTTAGAATGTTTTAATAAATTTCATTAAAACTATATTTGATCACATTTCATTGAGACTAATTTTATTTTTTAACTTTAACACTGTCGGTCCCACGGACCGACGCTAGTAAAACGAAAATTCTAGTGTCGGTCCTCAGGGACCGAGGCCGGCCACGCGGAACGTTCGCCGTCGGTCCCCAGGGACCGACGCGAGGCCCAACGTGTTAACACATTGACAGCCGGCCCCGCGAAAACGCGGATTTCTGAGTCTGTCGCTTCAGCGCCAGCCCCACGATGATGTGGAATTTTTTTTGCTGGTATGAGTGTCTTGCACATCGATTTCTATTTACTTGCCATAGTTACGTCGATCTTCATTTGTCATACTCTGAAGACAAAAGGTATACGATGGTTCAGAAACAATCAAGGCAAAAATCACTCTCGAGCAGTGTATTCCGCAGACAGTATATCTTTCGTACGCTTACGTTTTTGATTGAACAATACAACAAGTTTTATTATTCTATAACTTTTTACCCATCTAATTATTATCGGATTATTATAATTTTCGGATTATTATAAATACTATCGGATTATTCGGTGCATTCGGAGGACTCTGATGTAGAAGTCGAGGACAGCGATAGTGATGTGGGTCTAAGACGAAGATCCAGAGCCATTCCACTACAACATTCGGTCGACTCCGATGATTCCAGTGCTTGTGAACTGGCCCCAGAATCGCATAATTACAGTGAAGTATGGTCAGATGTCGATAAAATTCCTAACATACCAGATTTTACTGCTGAGCTCGGCCCAAAGATTATTCCTATTGACAAGAAAAGCGTAAAAAAAGTCGTGGAATTATTTATCGGAAATGATTTGTTTCAATTAATGGTCGATGAATCCAACATCTATTACCAGCAAAATAAAGACAAGATCAGTGACAGGAAGAAAACGTCAAAGTGGCATGATATTAGTCTAGCCGAGATGAAAAAATTTCTTGGTATAATTATAATGATGGGGCAGGTAAAAAAAGATGTAAAAGATGATTACTGGTGCTCCGAATTTTACACGAGAACACCATCGTTCTCCACTATAATGCCACGGAATAGATTTCGCCAGATTTGGAAGACGTGGCATTTTTCAAACAATGAAACAATAACCGGTTCTAATAAGCTGGAGAAGATTCAGCCCATTCTGAACTATTTAGTAGACAAATTTAAATCGGTATATACGCCTAGAAAAGAACTGTCCCTTGATGAATCCATTATTCCATGGCGTGGAAAATTATCTATCAAAACATATAATCTGGCAAAAATTATAAAGTACGGCCTACTTTGCCGTATGCTATGCGAAGCTAGAACCGGATATGTTTCCAACATAGAAATATATTGTGCGGAAGGAAAAAAATTGGACCTAACAATTATGTCATTACTTGATAAAAATATATGTTTGGGACACCACTTATACATGGATAACTATTATAATAGCATAAAAACCGCAGAATTGCTTATGACAAATGGTACACGAGTTTGTGGTACCATTAGAGCAAATAGGGGTGTTCCCGAGTCTTTACGGCATCTCAGATTGAAAACTGGAGAATATAGATGTCAAAGAAAGGGTGAAGTTTTAGTACAGGCGTGGAAGCCGAAACAGAAGGTCGTATACATGGTTTCCACGATACATTCGGGAGAATTAACGAAAACAAATAAAATACACTGGAAAACTAAACAAGAGATTATAAAACCCAGTTCCATCATAGACTATAATAAATGTATGATGGGTGCAGATTTTGCAGATCAGTATCTATCATATTATTCCATCATGAGAAAAACGGTGAAGTGGACGAAGAAGACAGTTTTATTTCTTTTGAATTGCGCAATGTTTAATGCATTCAGAGTATATATTGAATTGAATGACAACATTATAAAATATAAACAATTTTTACATACCGTTGGACGTTCTTGGATCGAGGAATTCGCAAATACGCAAGATGTATTAAATGATACTTCTAGTACTTCTCATTCTAATACTTCAAGTACTTCTGTACTTGTTCCTACACCTCGCACACCGAAATTTGATAGCCCCCAGAGACTTTCGGGTGATATGAAGAAACATAAAGTTACCAGAATTCTTGGATCAGGGAAAAAGAACCGATACGTACGACGTCCGTGTAAAGTTTGCTCTGCTAATAAAAAAAGAAGCGAGAGTAGCTTTATGTGTGCTGAATGCTTGGTACCCTTACATCTTGGACAATGTTTCGAGAAATACCACACTTGCCTTAAATATTAAAACTTTTGTTTTCTGTTTACATTATATATATGTAATAATCCACCATGAAATGAGAAACTGTATTTTTTTCTATATTTATAAATTAAAAATTTCGATTTTGTTTCTATTTTTAATTACCGTTAATTTGTATATGACGAATATGCAAATAAAATGTTCTATTTTACGAAAGTATATAATGTTTTAAATATTTTTTTGGCTAGTCAGTGATCAGAAACAAGCGAATAAGGCCGACGTTTGGGGTTTAAACGGCCGATACGCTGCCGGCGCTCAGGCTTTAAATGTCTCTTAGGTCGCCGGCTGTCAATGTGTTAACCCCTTGGGTACATTTGACGTCTGAAACACGTCATTCACTTTTTTCCCCTAGGAGCGGATGACGGGTCTAAGACGTCAAACAAAAAATTAAACTTTTAGGTACATTTGACATCTGAGATACGTCATTCACTTGTTTTCCCTAGGAACGGATGACGTGTCTAAGACGTTATTTGAGGTTAGTTACAATTCTGTTCATTTCATTGCAGCTTGTATCAGTCATAATAGAAGAGGCAATTACAGTATTTCGGTGAACATTATTTGCAATACATTGCCCCATTATGTCAAAAGCAAGGCATATATATTTTATGATAGTGATAGCGAAAGTGACGTTGAGAAATCTAAAGAAGAATTGTTTAGTGATCCTGAAATTGACAATTACAATGAAATACAAAGCGAAGGTGATGAAGACGTTATTGAACTAGAAAATGATGACAATTGTAATATAAAACCAACGTTTCGAAGACGCATAAGACGTCTATCGAGCAGTGATAGTGAATCTTCTCGTGAACCAGTATCAGAGGAATGGACTTGGGAAGAAGAAGAAAATGTAGCCGATATAAAAAGTTTTTCTGAAATATCTGGAATTAATCCTTTGAGCCTACGTAGACTAGGTGGTAATCCTACGCCTTTGGATGTTTTGAAAGAAGTCTTGAATGAAAATTTTTGGGACACATTAGTAAAAGAGACGAATAGATATGCCAGACAAGTGATAGAAAAAGAAGGTTGTGTAACAAAAAACAACCAAAGGTGGTTTCCTATAAGTTCTGATGAAATGAAAGCTTATATTGCATTATGCATCTTGATGTCGCAAATGAAGAAGCCAAAAATCCATATGTATTGGTCAAAAGGATATGCAATAAGTACTCCAATTTTTGCCAGCACTATGCCACGCGATAGGTTTTTTGATATTTCAAGCTTTCTACATTTTACGGATAATGAAAAGGAAAATAAAGATGACAGAATAAGAAAGATTAGAAATATAGTGGATTACCTAAATAATAAATTTTGTTACCTTTATACTCCTGATAGTGAAGTAGCTATTGATGAATCGTTAATGAAATTCAAAGGTCGATTGAGTTTTATTCAATTTATTGCCTCCAAAAGAGCTCGTTTTGGCATAAAATTTTATAAACTTTGCGAATCTACATCAGGTTATTGTATTCGCTTCAAAATTTATGTTGGCACGGATAAAATCCGGGGAAGTGATATACCTGCTACTGAGAGTGTAGTCATGGAAGTGGCATAGCCTATTTTAAAAAAAGGTTACACGTTTTATATGGATAATTTTTATTCATCACCACATTTATTTCTGACCTTACTAAAAAATGATACGAATGCTGTTGGAACTGTTCGGAAAAACAGGAAGAATATGCCAAAGATGTTTCCTTCAATGAAGTTGAAAAAAGGAGAAGTCAAAACTTTATCCAGTCACCGTTTATTGGCTTTGAAATGGAGAGATAAAAAATACGTTCACATACTTAGCACGAAACATTCAAATGCTGATTTGATAGACACAGGCAAAAGGAGAAAAAATGAAGGTGGCGATAGCGAAAATATTATAAAACCGGCATGTGTGCTTGAGTATAATAAAGGTATGTGAGGCGTTGATAAACAAGACCAATTGCTAGCGTGCTTCCCAATAATGAGAAAATGTGTAAAGGGTTATAAGAAAATGTTCTTTTATCTAATAGATATGGCCTTTTATAATGCTCATGTTTTATATTCTAAAATCAACTGCACAACCAAGGCAGGCATTACTTCCTTTCGTTTAGCTATTGCCGAAGAATTGCTGGAGCAATTGTCATTGCCAAATTATAAACATCGTGGACGTCCGTCAAGTAGCGATACACCATTTCGTATGGTAGCGAAAAATTGGGCACACTTCCCCGAGAACATTCCGTCAACTAAGTCCAAGCAACACCCTCGAAAAAGGTGCCGTGTTTGTTATAAGCATAATATTGGGAAAGAGACTACGTGGCAGTGCAAACAATGCAAAGTAGCACTGCATTTACCTATTTGCTTTGAAAAATATCACACTCTGCATAATTATTAGTAATTGGGTTTTTTTTATAGCTTGAATTTATTTCATTTAGTTTTATTTTATTCTTATTAATTTATTTTTGTTTTGCAATTCTAATTACTTGAAGACATTTTAATACTACACATGTCACCAATATTTTAGAAATAAATACATTCTTACGTAAAATGTACTGCCTTTACATACTACTCCAAACAACCAAAAATTATTTCCGTTCCACATGCAAATATTTTCTCAAATAAATCCGTACCTAAGGGATTAAGGATATAAATTGTAGCCTACACGCGACCGCAGAGAAGCTGAGGCGCAACAACACCCAGGTTGCGTATCGGTCAATTAGTAGAGTCACCAGTTACAAAGTGCATCCGAATCCGAACTACCCTCGAATTTTTGAAGCGCGACGACACCCAGATTGCGTATCGGGCCTCGGGGAGCTTGGACCGTTTGACGAGGTCGAAAACCGCGCGTAAAACCCGAAGCGGGAAACAGGTTCGAGCGCAAACATTTTCCAATGAATTGAAAAAATCAATAAAAAAGTTTAGTGAAACCTCGATACCGGAAAAAGCTAATTTTCACCCATCTCCTCTTCCTCCTCCAACCCCCACTCCGTGGACATTCTGGACTCTAGAAGAAAAGCAGACGGATGAAGCGATTGGTCTGGCAGATAATAAGAGACTTGTAATTAAAGGGATTGGTCAAGTAAAAGTTGAATCCTGGGTAGATGGTCAGTGGGAGACAGTAACAATTAGCGATGTTCTATGGATACCAAATTTGGGTAAGAACTTATTTAGTTATAAAGCTGCCAGTGACCATAACTGCAAGATAATTACAAGCAACCAGAAAGTCAAGGTTACTCGAGACAACAAAACTTGTGCAGTAGAATTTTAGAACGTAAATTTATATAAAATGAAATTTAGACCAATATGGCCATCACAAGCCTGCATAGCTGAGAAAACTTCACTTAAATTATTGCATGAGAGAATGAGTCATGCAAGCGTTGATAGGTTGAGAAAGATGATTAGAAACAATTCAGTAACTGGTATCGAGCTAAATGACGAAAAAACGTTTCTATGTGAAGCATGTCAATATGGTAAGCAAGCACGACGAACGTTTCATTCAGCTGTCCCGAAAAATGTAGAAGCTGGATGTTGCGGCGCAACAATAGGCAGAGTCAAGCGAGGAACCCAGAGGTTTATCATCGTGTTTTTCAAGGGTCCAACGGTACCGAAGTGACCGCTCTATTCTTTACACATTGGGCCTCTGCTTAGCTTCAGAGGTACTTTGGGCAATAAAACATCTGGTGTTCCTCCAAATTAGACGCGACTCTCGCCTATCTACAGCACACGTGTCCTCCTATTGTTTTGAGTCACGTTCCACTTTCAAAAACGGTCAACGAAAGATAATCTGGCAACCGGCAGGGCTGCGTTTTGTCCTAAAATGCAGCCGACCAATCATTCTAAAGAGGCCGTACAGATACCTTCGAAAACCAATAGGAGGCGCGTAATAACGAACAAAATCTCTAAAACTCCGCTCGAGGAGACCCCGCTGAACCCTCTTGAACATCAAAGCTCATTCTAAAGAGGCCGTACAGATACCTTCGAAAACCAATAGGAGGCGCGTAATAACGTACAAATCTCTAAAACTCCGCCCGAGGAGACCCCGCTCAACCCTCTTGAACATCAAAGCGTCTCAAAAGCATCAGTCTAAAGTCAGCAACGCTCCGAGATACACACTCAGCAAAACAACTCTAATATAACGCTAACCGAGCAACGTAGCGAGACGACTAGCTCGTTGACTCTCACATATCACGACCATCGCGTATTTACAACACGCGGTGAACTCTACTCAACATTCTCGAACATCTCGATCCGTGAAACAAGGTGTAGCAAACCCAATTGTTATACCGAAAGAAGCCAGATTCCATTGACACCCCAACTAGTGGTTCGCGCGATTAATTTCGTAGCGAAAGGCGTACGTGTTCCCTAGGCGTGAGCGACAGTCACGATAGTCTAGGCCAGTAGCACGGCGCCAAGCTTCGTACTTGAGCTTCGTACGTCGGGCCTCCATCTTCCCGAAGCGATATCTCGATTCGAAAAGCAGTTCGGATATCCGCGAGGAGAACCGCGACGTCTGCGACCCTCGAAGTACGAACGTCCACAAAAAGCAAGAACAAAAAGGTAGGTAAGAAACTTTACAAAATCATCGAATTTTACGACTTGGCCATCTGCGGAAAATCAACGAACTAGCTTGTTTCCTTAGGAACACTTCATGAACCTTAAAAGCTCCGAATATTTTCATGTTTAGAAAATAGGACACAGCATTGCAAGCCGTCGACCAGAGATAAGGAATGCCTAAAAACGTACGCATTGTGTACATTGCATACATAACAAATCTATATCACATAAGCGTTTGTACAGGTTTTTCAAATAGAATTCACCCTTTTGCAAATCAAGTACTTTTACATATATGTTATATTTAAAAAATGTCAAGTAATGTTAGTTACATATTAAGAAGTAAAAAATTGTATTATAATGGGTACATATACATAATTAAATATAGAGATGAAAGTACGTATGAAAACTGTGTGCAAATAATTCAATAATAATAATAATAATAATTCAAGAAGAACCGTTTATAGATTAAGTTATGTACATATGTACATATGTAAATAGTATATGTATATAGTACATATAACCTAGTCTATAAACAGTTCTTCGTGATGTATTATTATTATTGAATTACTGAATTATCTGTGTATAATTTTCATACACACCTTCATCTTCATATGCAATTATGTAATTGAATGTATTATAATAAAATCTTTGATTTCTTACAAAGTAATTGACATTATTTAATATTTTTTAAATATAATATATATGTAAAAGTACTTGATTTTCAAAAGGGTGAATTCCATTTGAAAAATCTGTATCACCGATTGTTTCTAGTAGAGAAGATAGGATAAGAGCAGTTTTCTTATTATAAATACATACGGAGGTTTTGGAGCAAGCAAAGAGTATTAAAATTTCGTAACTACAACGCGGTCACTTTGTTACTTGGTCCTTCGATTTTCCGACCTCTCTTGATTATTAAGAATTAGACTTAGTCACAGGAATACTAAATTTATTGAAAGTATTTTCCCACCTCACTTGGGTCTGTGGGATATTTTGATCGATCCAAGGCACACTAGAATGCGTACGGAAAAAGTCGGTAATATGATAAAATTATTAATATATCTTTGTAATTAGAATTTTTTGGACAATCCAAGGCGCACTAGAACTGCGTACTGGAAAGAAAGGCGAAGTCTCCAATTCATTCTAACCTGCGATCACTCCGAAAAAGCCGATAAGATTAGACGTTGCATTGATAAATAGTAAACTAGTACTTAAAATTCCAAGCGCCACCAAACTTCAAGTAACGGAGTTTATATAGAACTATATATAAAATTTAAATAAAAGTTTTTTGCACGTAAATTTTCCATTCTATTACACACTCCTCCCAAAAATTACATGAGATAATCTGATCTGCGTCATCCAAGGGGAGTGTCGCACGGACATGTTCGACTCAAAAGTTTTATCATTCCTATGAACAATCCGTAATATAAAATTGATGACCACGGTGGGATCATAACAGATAATTCTGATAAAACAGTGATTCGTACCAAATGAACCCGATTGAAAGAACGTAAACTATTTTTCCATACGGAGGTTCGTACAAATTTTCGGTAGCGCGTTTAACACATTACGTACACCTGCGACCGCACGTTTTTGGGTAAACTGCACGTTACTTAAATCATCATAACTACACATCATAATGCATTTTAAGCATTGCTTTCCAATAATTGTAATAATTTTATTTAAAAAAATCAATGAAACCAAAGTTAGTATTACATTTTTAACATATGGTACAGCATAAAACATTTTCCTCTATGAAGAGGAACCAAACAAAATTTACATAAATATCTAAATTTGCTACATTTTCCATGGGTAACACAAACTCTGCAGGTATTCGTAAGAAATTTTTTTTTACTCACTGAAATACATGTAAGTTCATGCTGCTTCATATTACTTAACAACCTTTTGAGTGAATCATTAAGTGGTGCTTTATTTACACCCCCAGGAGAAGAGCTGGACAGAACTTTGATTCTGAAGACCCTTTATTATTCCGTTACTCATTATCTCGCGTCATCCGTTATCCAGTCTCTTGCCACCGAACGCAGAAACTGTTTATACCTCATTTTTATGGATTAAGGGTGGTGTAAACTCTGAAGGAATTGAAAAGTTCACAGTTTATAAGGTACAGAACTATTTCTTTTATCCATTTTATCGTTTTCCTTAGAATTGAACAACGGTCCTTAATAGAGCGGTCCCTACATGGGGCGTGAAACGCGATAAAGCTCGTAAGCGATACGTAATGTGTTAACATTGCGTCTCGTGAGGTACACTTGGTTCTTTGCAGAATCAACTTGGTTGAATATAGCAACCAGATCCAGAATTAAGCGGCAGAGATTAATTTTGACCCCTGTTGGTATTTTCAGTCTGATTGATTTTGTGGAAGGTCGGACGTGGGTCACCAAACCTGATGCTGAGCGTGCTTTTGAGAATTTGTCCGTTATTCCGTACAAGAGTCACCGAGGATAATATATAAAATGTAAGAACATTAAGAAATGTTTCATGACTGTTTCACTGTCGTAGCGCAAACTGGTGCTGACGCTTGCGTACTGAAATTCTATGAATCGTATCATAGGAATATTTATTATGTTCGATAAGCATCGTATTATGAATGTTACTATGTTATTATGATAGATAATTTAGAAACAATGATGGCAGGATTTATTGATCAAGTCGATATGTCAAAATCTCAAGAGAGAAAAAATCATCAGTGATTTACAGAGGAAAAGTACGATACATTTATGAATAAATTTTATTTACATAAAGAAGATATTCTTGCTAAAATGCTTGAAGAATACCAACGATTGACAAGGTATAAAATTATAAAAATTAGATATGTTGAAAACCTTATCCTGCACGTTATAAATAAAAATAACCGATCATACATTATACTTTTGCGGAAGACAATTTTTAAATTGTTCATGAAATCCACTTTGCAATCGGCCATAGATGACGAAACAGAATGATGAAAGAAGTTATTCGCTTTTACCGAACAAAGCTAGGAATTAGTAATAATTACCGATCAGTCTGATAAATTTTGATAATCCATTCACTTTGAACATAATATTATTATATATATACATATATAGCAAGAAATGGTAGTAATACTAGAACAATGCAATATCAATTTGAAGTCACACTTTTCTTTTGGTAAATATTGAATTTTATCTTTCTTTTTCATATTTAAAAAAAAACATGTTCCTTCTAAGTCCCTTATATATAGTTTTTGATTTTTCTTGTAAACGTAGAATTTATAGAATATTATTTACGCTGAATTGCTCCAAACTTTTTATGAAACAAAGATGAGAATGGCTATTCTGCACGCGTCATACCTTATGAATTTGTACTTTACTCTGCATAATCATTGGCGCAACCGCATCCACCACAAACAACACGCACAACTGAGCTCAGTGTTACTACCTTTATTTTACCGGTAGGAAACTCTTCCTGGATTTTTAACTTCTTTCAGATATTCGTCTATTAGTTTTACTTAACATATAAGACAAAAATCAATAATCCCTGATTATTTTACTTAATTCAATATCTCAAAGCAGGATGCTTTGATAAAATTACAAATGGCAGAATTTTGTATCTTAAATTGTAATTCATATACTAAATAGTACTTCAATTAACCCATTTCTTGCTGACATTTTGTATACAGCCAAACCTGTTTTTGTGCAGTGAATAAGGACCACATAAAAGAATCCGCACAAAAAAAAATACTACTACTGAAGAGAGGGGCCGCATAAAAAAAAAGTCGCACATTTTTTGGCTACAATTATTTATATTAAGGAAATACTTATGTGTAAAAATAAAATAAAAATCATAAAAACTATATCCAAATAGAAAAAAAAGTGATTAGTTTATCTTTAATCTCACTATAAAATGAATCCTCAATCACGCGAGCCGTGAATAAAACTCCGAATGCGAAACGTATGCTGTTAGCGCGTCGAACGAAAACAATTGAATGTGCATGGTTGGGAGACCGTTCAGACCAAATGAACAGAGCGCCTAAAGGCAACAGCACTTTACAGAGTGCATATGGCCATAGATACAATGTAAATATTATAACCGTGCAACAATGCCAACGTCATTGGAATTCATATACCACATAAAATTAAATTGCATAAAAATAAAATGGCACAAAAAGCGCTTTGTACTGTATACAGGGTGAGACGTTTATCCTGATCACCTAGAATGTCTGAAAAAGTAAATCCCACAGGAAAAAATGTTTTAAATAAGAAATTTAAGTCATAGAGTAGCTGATGTAGTAGTCATATCTACTTTCAACATAACTTGTTTTTCCACTTGAAAACAATTTCCTTTACAGGTTTTTAATCTACGACTTAAAACAAATAACTTTTACTTGATGCAATTCTTTTGCTCTCTACTTTTTACAATATTGTATTTTCAAAGAAAATATGCACAATGTCGCTTTAGCGGAGAATATTATTTTATTAATCACAAATGAAATTAATATTTAATTAAAACAGTATGAAATAAACAAGTAATCGAAATGAATAATTAAATAATGGCTAAATACTGAAACAGGCAAAACAATTCGATCAAACTTTACAAAGAAATTCAATGCTGAGCGCACACAACCTGGTAATATCTACGCATAGAGATACACCAGTTTTTTTTACTGTTCTTTCTGTGGAATAAGATACACATTTTCTCGCATAAAATGCAAATAACATTAGTCGTAAATTGGTTGTCAGTCATAACCTACATTTTAGCAAAGAAAACTGCCATGTTTCTCGTTCATAGTGAATGCAGACAAAACGTAATGGAAACAAAAGGGTTGTACCTTGACAAGTTTCTCGAAAGGAATAACCCATCGATAAGTACATTTCGCCGTGTAGTTTTGCAATTCATGGAAAGTGAGAGTGCGAAAGAGAGAAAAATTTTATTTGTTAGTAATAAAATGATTTTCTTTAAGTTAAAACGACATTCTGCATTTTTATCTTTGAAAATTCAATATTGTAAAAAGTAGTGACTAAGAGAAACACTGTTTCAAACAAAAGTTTTTTTTTTCAAGTTGTAGATTAAAAATCTGTAAAGAAACACATAC
Source organism: Ampulex compressa (assembly GCA_038496175.1). NCBI lineage: Eukaryota > Metazoa > Arthropoda > Insecta > Hymenoptera > Ampulicidae > Ampulex > Ampulex compressa. Next base: position 13,405 of record JBCFXI010000759.1, read on the forward strand.
GTTGACATTTGGAAAAAAAAAACAAGTGGACTTTGAAATAACCTTGAAAACGTAATACGAATCGAAAGAGGATATGACTGATGCATCAGCTCCGCCATGACATAAATTTTTCATTTGGAACGTTTTTTCCTCTGGAATTTAGTTTTCAGACATTCTAGGTGGTGAGGATAAACGCCTCACCTCACTCTGTATTTGGTTACGATCCAGGCCCTTGCAGTGGAGGGGCCGCCCCTGTGATCTCCCCGACGACGATAATGGAGGAAAGTTGTTTAGAAAAAGGAGAAGCTAAGAGAGCGCGGAACCAGTCAGACGCGTATCCATCTTGTCGAACGAAATATTGAATAAGTAGTTCAGTTTAATGCGTTAACGTTGGTGTTAGTGTCAAGTTCTTATATCCCGCATTACGGTTTTTTCCGCGAATATCACCCGGCGCAACAATGTATTTCCATGCATATGATTTTTTAACGAGTCTCTGCCACAGAATTTATATTCACTGTCTTATGAAATAATATATTATACTATATGTACACTTTTTCGCTGTGTTTGTGCTGTGTTTGTTTTTATCATTCGTTGAATGTTATTCAAATTTGTAGTTATGTAACATTGTTCTAATTTATATTCGTAGAGAATAGATTAAAATACGCTACGCAATAACTAAAAAGTGTAAAGAATACATCAAAGTCTATTTGTATCATCTAACTCCGATAAAAAAAAACAGGTATCCAAAGGAAACCTGAAATTAAATACTCTAATTTATTGCACAAGACCGATTACACCTATTATTATGATTGGACAAAGATAAACTTTAATACGTTCAGTTCCTATTTGAGTCAAATTTTTGCTTACACCAAAAGCGTAATTTTGAAATAAAAACAACAGTAAGATACCAAACTAATTATAATGTCGAATTGCACAAAGATATTTATAGATTGTAAGGATTATAAAAACGTCACGCGACATGACGCATCAAAATATGTGTACCTTTGTTTAAAAATCTTAAGGTACTTACTGTTTTTAAAAATCCCTCATTATATCATATGAATTACTTTTTCTACACCCTTATAGATACCTTTATGAACCGGTATCCGGTCACCGGTAATTGATAATGCAATATTGCTAGAAATATAATTCTAATAAATTTTAAAGTCTTTAAACTTTTGAATATTATCATCATTACTAACATGATGTTGAGAAATGAATGCAATATAGAACATATAAAAATAGTTTTATTTATACGTGTAACATGTAAGTTTAAATATTATGGACGCATACTACAATGTGTCATATTAAAATATTTCGAAGAAATATACGATGAATTATGTGTAATCTCCACAATGTGTCAACTTTCCTGGAACATTTGTTTACTTTTGTTCTACGGCGCAAAAAAATCCTTACGGTGTCTAACTCGTCAAACATATGTGAGGAGTTAAAATGACTAGACATTTCATGCCTAGTTTACGTATATGAATATGTAAAAATACAATACCCATAGAGATTCTTAACATAGAATTTATATCTGTTGGATGCTGCAGTTGATTTCAAATTTGCTTGACTATCTCCGAGAATATAATAGTACAGAATAAAAAGTAGCTGAAGATATTATTAATGAGTTTGGTATGTGAGTGAAAACTTTTGAGTAGAGATGTACATTGTACTATTTTTCTCTGCTCTAAATAGCATTAAGAACTGAATACTTAAAAAGCTACTGTAAAACAGGTCATGCGGTAAAATAATCTTTCTCCTGCATTCTTGGTGTGTATCTATCGTCTATTCCAGGTCACTTTTAGCGATTTAAACCAAATGTAACTTGCAAATAACGTGCTAACTTACGTTTCGGTCACAGTCTGTTGAAATATTATCATTGTCAATGGTAATACTAATAGTCATTACAACAAATGTTCCATAGTGCATGGAAAACCATAATAATAGAGAATACAAAATATTTCGTAACCTGCATATCTTACAAACTGCGATTTTTCGTGCGTCAGTACCTTCTATTCAAGATAACATGAACTACCATACCTCGATTATCTATTACTGTATCTATATTACTATACCTTAATTATCGCAATGTCGAATTATCGTGATGCTCTACTTATCGCTATATATAATTTAATATCAAAATTCTAGTTATTGCGCCCTAAATTCGAATTCTCGCTGGCACAAAGTGTAACACTTAGTTTATATCTGGTTGCGCCCGCGCACCACTGGCTAGTAACTATTTAACTTTGCCTGAAGTACCCGTAGATATTTATTTCTTTCCTTATTTACCCCTACAATGAGTGCTAAAAGAAATAGAGCCTATATTAAGTCTACAGTTATCAATAAAAAACGTACAAGCTTATACGAAGAAAAAACATAGAAAAAAAGAATAAACACGAAATAATTGACCATTAATTTTTATAAAAATGAAAATAATTGTATGTATTTACTCATTATATATAAATGAAGTTTACAGAATAACTTTATTCTTTCTGAATAAATTTTTGATTTTTATTTAACATGTTTAACACGTTTCTCTTTTACCTGGTATATAATATTGAATTAATCAATTTGATAAATTCTTGCCATTACTACCCACTTTACACGCATCGTTTATTCTAATTACTGCAGATTCGATTACTGTCGTACTTTGTATGTCAATAACATCCGCGGTAGTCAATACATGTGTTGCAGTACTATAAATCAAAGACGCACTTTCCAAATATTCTGAAATCTCTCTTCTTCATAAAAAATATTATTCCTGCTCATTTTCAACAAAGCAACTACAACCAACTGTGTTGTAATAGGACTATTACGATCTATCCATTTATTTAATGTTAAATGTTATTGGCAGAAATTTTGAACAAAACTTCCATAAAATTGGGACAAAGGCTAGAAATATAGAAAGAAAAGAACAATGATTTACAAAACGTTTGCATGCTTGTGTATTGATACAAAGAGGTTAGATTCAATATCTATTGTGAATATAAGTAGTCAAATACAATTATTTAAAACTAAAATTTGGCATAACTTGAAAATAATGTTAAATTGCACGTATATCTGCTTATATAAACATTTTTTAATACTTTGATGTGCTAGTCACTCTCTTCAAATATTACGCACTTATTCTAGAGTACCCTGTATATTAATATCAGTAACGGATCAACCAGAAACCTTATGAAAGTTCAACAAATATGTGTTATAATGAATTGCTAAGAATTTTTATTGAAATAATAAATTCGAATTAATCAACTAATGCACAATAAGTTGAAATGTGAGAAAATACCAATTCCTTGAATGTAAAATGTTCGTAATAAATTGATATTTACAATAATCAAATAATAAAATTAAACATTTAAATAAATTTTTATAAAATTTTTACATACGATCTATTATATCGTATCTCTCCTTTTATAACATATATGTTACATCGAAATGACTTAAAGATACTTAAACTGTCTATTATGTCAGTGAATAACGAATAACATTAATTCATTGATGAATACATCTAATGGCGTTTTGAAGATGATGCTCAATGATTTTTCTACAAGGGCATATCTTTCAAACAATTAGCATCATGCCTCCAAAATCTAGATCCGCTACTGCTACAAAAGGCAGTAACTGCAAGTATAACTAATTACGTATTGTACATAATGGAAAGTTCAGTGACGGTTACTGGTGAATGCTATGCCGGCGAACCTGTTAAAGAATGTATATAGTTACACCAAGAGCTATTCACGTGTTTCCTACTGAATTAGAATCCAGTTATATGGAGTTCTAGTATATAAACTCATAATTCGATGTAACATCGATTCGATATTTCCTGGAAAGTGGAAGTTATAGCATCGATCTCATATCTCGATATAGCTCATCAAATCATATAGCAAGAAAATAATGTTTTCTAATTTTAACGTTTTGAAATTTTGTATAACAAAGGGGTATTTTTGGGTAAAATTCAATTTATAAATTTGATTGCTGTTTCTTGTTAGTTTCATAATTCTCGCATTTACATACACTTTTCTTCTTTCATTATGATATAGAATATTTTCTGAAAGTAAGGCACGTTTATAGTAGTAAAGTTATAAAGAAAATGTGGTTTATACTTAGTTATAAATGATTTTTTTGGCAAATTATTAAAGAAAAACACCTCTTGATACCACCAAATAAGCCGCTATGTCGTCTATCGTACTATATCGTAAAAATGATACAATGCTACATAAAAAAAGATATTTTTCTTTTTTTATTAAAGAAAAGATTTGAGTATTTTTATTAGTACAATTGGTTACTGGGTTACTAATCATGGTTTATATTAGACAGGATAAAATATTTAAATGCGACCAAAGTATCTCTGTTATTATTAATCGTATTAAAAAATGCCAGACATCAAAATCGAAAGCTGTTTGAAAGGTTGTATGAAATGATAACTAGCATTTTTTGTAAGAATTTTTTTTTATTTTAAAAATGTCTACGCTCTCGTTGTATTTTTTTTAACTCCACTCTGTTTTTTTTTATTTCATATTATTTTAGAATACGAAATAAAAAATTCAACTGTTTATAACTATGCATCATTCATTTATTTGATCGCAGAATTTTTATAGTTTATATATAAATTAATTGAAGCCCATGGTGAAGACATTCTTTTCTTCACATCATGTAATGTCGTAGGTTTATTGCGATAAACCACTTTTTTTAACCACTCGCGTAAGATCAAAGTTTAATGAAATGAGATTTGGAGAACAAACTCACCATTCTATAGTACTCTTTTTGCCAATGTAGCGTCGTCAAAATTGTGAATTTAATGCTGCTCTTGCAATTTTCAAGCAGTCAGTTGAACACTCGTCATGTTGAAATCATATGCGTTTGTAAATATTTAATGGTAGATATTCTAACAGTCCTCTTTTGTTCTATAAATGCCCCTCGATTATCGCTGTTAATGACGCGTATCGTAGTATGCATACTTTCATTATACTTAACAACTTTATATCTAACGGTTATTAAGATATCAGTTATATTAAGATATGGCTATAAACATTTTGAGATAAAATGACACAACGGTACATCGTTGCATATAATACAATTTGGAATACTAAGCGCTACAAGAATATTCAATAAAATATTTAGCTTTATTCAAAAAAACAACTATCATGATACAATTTTATAAAAAAAAGTGATTTTCAAAAACAATGTTATCTACCAATGCATTTTTTCTTCCAAACAGTGCCAGGTTCGTCCTCTGCAGTTTTTTATATTTAAGAATAGTTATTCCAGTTTAAGTGACACACCTTGTATATTTTCCTTCATGTATCATGCATGTATTCCGTATTATAATAGCCTGTGTGCCTGATGCTACATAAATTTATCATGAAACGCGTTTCAACTCAAATTTATTAATACGCAACAGAATTTAACATATATAAATTATAATTCTAATATATTATGATGTCAAATCATCCACCAATCAAAGTATATCCAAATTATCACAAATAAAATTAAAAATTAAGTGTTACGTTTTAATCTCATTCGCTGCGACCGGATTTTTTCAGGCCTAATTTTATACAAGTTTCTGCAGAATAGAAAGTATAAAATGCAAGGATATTACGGAAAACACGACCAAAAAGACATACTTTTTGATATTACGAAAAAGTCAACAAATAGTCAAACGTAATATATCTGTATATCGCGATTTGTAGGCCCATATTTAATTATGCATTTTTAATTTATATATTTTATATGAATAAATATTTATAGATCCGATTTGATTTATAGAGGGTTAGGTGATGATTAAATTAAGCGGGCCTTTCTCTTTTCTGAAAGTTTACCTACTTTCTTGTATGGCGTTTATCTCTCACTAGATATGACAACCAAGAAATCTCTAAGTGTGATATACTATTGCATTATATGGGCCGATATTCAAATATTTGTTAATTAATCATCTTTATTATTGTTAGATACCATTTATTGACTTGCTATTTTATCTCTCATGATCAAAACAGTAAATTTAACAATTAATCAGTTCTTTTTATGCTTTGAAGTTTTACTTGTTTCTTGTGTACGGTGTTTTGAAATATAAATATCTTAATTTAGCATATAATTATACTGTTGTAAAGGTACACGTTCAATACATGTTTTTATTCATTTTCATTATTGTCACTATATATTAAACATTGATATTTATAGATCTGATTTTGGTTACACGGGGTTAAAACGTTGATACCTTAGTGCAGATATATCTCTTATGTAAAAATCCACCTGGTTTCTGCCCGTAGTATTTCAATTGCTTTAAAATTTACAAATGTCTGAATATAACATACAAATACTATAATATGCAGACATATGTTCAGTATGCAATTTAAATTATTTAGATCTATTTCTTCTGAGAAAATCTATTATGACTATTTTCGCAATGTTTCTATTTCAATAGAAATAATAAATATCAGAATGTAACATATGTATCGTATAAATGCACATTTAATATGTGTTTTTCGTTATTTGTATTATTAGCATTAGAGAGATATGCAACATTAATACCTATAGATCTGATGTGACTCATGAAAGATTAAAGAGACAATAGATTATAAAAATAGGTTTTCCTATATTTCAAGGAACAGTAAAATTGATTCAACAATAGAAAAAAAAACAAATTAATTTAGCAATAGAATTAATCAAACCTCTTTCTCCTCGAATAGTCCGTTTGATTTCTTTGTCGTTGAAAACGTTTCTCGTTTCCACTTGCTGGTCGGCGTCCTGATCAGTACTGAGAGTCGAGCGTAACGCAAGATTTTAGCTCATGCCGCTAACGATACACAACCGGAACGACTTGCGTTAAATTACCAACCGTGATACTTGTGTCCACCACATTCTCGGTATGTGCAAGTGCAGCAAAAGAACATGTTGTAGTATTCTGCGCTCCTTTTTTTTGCGGATGACACGGCAGGGGCAAAAAAATTAATTACCTGAAATGACTTATGTGCCTCGTGCTCATCTGTTCTTACATTTCTGTACATATATACTAGGTTGTTCAATAAGTTTGCGGAACAGAAATTAAAAAACGAATTTGCAGTTGTCATAATTACTTTAAAATTTAAAACATTCTCAAAATGTTGCCGATAAAGTCGCATTCTTAACGAAGGCGGACTCACTGTGCACACAGCTTTTTGAAATCCTAAACTTTATTTAAAATATTCCCGAAAAATATTGAAATGTTAGTTGAATTTCTTATGACACATGAAATATTAAAATGACGTAGAAGTTTTAGTTCTATTATTGACGAATAGACGGCGCTCTGCAAACTTATCGAACAACCTAGTATCATTAAATTTAGCCTGTCCTCTTACCGAGACTATTGATACCGAATATAATATGAAGTTGCACTATGGAGTTTACCATTTTTCCGTTGAAATGAATTTGTCAAACGCGGAAGAGCTAACTTGTCATTTGAGAATGTTCTCGTAAGAATGCAGAAAATTGCAATGTATCGTTATGTGTGCGAGTGTTTATTTTAATTGCGTAGCATTATCGCTGCATACATTTATGAATCTATGCATAACATTGCAATATACGACAAACGAAAACTGAACGCGCCTTTCATTTGTAAAAAGAAATAAAACAGTTCGGAAAGTATATCTATTACAGAATATACGGATATAGTATATCAATTGCAGGATACAAGCTCCGTAAAATGTTAGTTGCAATTATTACATAACGCTATTCCATTGTATTTAAGAAAGAAACTCTGACATACCAAGGTTTCTGAAGAAACAGTTTGGATGCCTTATATAATGTACCCGATACATGTTATATTATATTCCACTTTTGCCCTTTTTATGAGAGAACCATTTAATTTTATAATGGCAATAAAATGATTGACCATCAAATTATTCCAAAAAGTGGTATAAGTTAAGATTATCTAGCAAATCAATGTATGTAGTCTAACATTTTCTTAGAAAAAAAAAGTGCGAAAGAAATACGAAAACCGGAATCAAATATGCAAGAAACCGCATTATAAAAGTGTGATAAAATCGTCGGTAACGATTATTTAAAAATGACCTTACTTATGCCTATCGGATTTTGCTACAATTTCTTATTAAATTTCAATTTAATTAGAATGCCATATACCAGTTATAATCATTTAATAAATGTGATTGGATGGAAGTTTTTGCGAGCATAAACTATTTATGCTCGTAATTACCATGCTTTGAATTGCATACATGTCCTGGCAAGAAAATTAAAAGGAGTTACCATGGTTAGTTTAGTAAATACATTCAGCTTGTTATACAATGCACTTTGTACCACGTATCGCTTTATTCATGAAAGTGATAATTACATCCTTGAAAACGGAGGACGTATTGTGATCGTTTATGGTATATTTTGCGACATAAACAAATCCACCTATCGTTCCACTTACTATGACGAATTCGCGCAGAAATACCTGATGTCTGAAGTCTGTTAATAAATCTGATGATTGTGAAGTGAATATTAATGCGTGCAAACCATTAATCTTCTCTGCTTAACATTTTAAAGGCTACTATCATTTGTACGTGATTTTGCGTACCGTGCGGTATCAACTGGTATGACATACGCACGATATCGCACCGCCCATTTTGCTTGGTTTATATTATCACATACATAAAAAATAATTTTTTAATGTCGAGAGCCTTTCTCCTTTAGTACAAGATTTCAACCTATCGTCGACGAATAAAATAAGCAACATAAATATAGCAAAAGGAGATAAATCAAAGATCTTTTTATAAATATGCACCGTTCCGCAGTATAATGGTAATTATATGGATGATTTGAAAGCTGTCTAAATTTCATGCTAAAGTAAAAAATATATAACCCATGTCCTTTATCGCTTCCTAAAAAAATGTTATTTGTGTCTTATTAGGGTTGCTTGATTTTAATTTTGTCTTTCGATTAATTTTGCCGGCATCAAATTGACCTCTCTGAAAAGTCACCCCCCTCCTTCAGCGCCGACCTACCAAGCCTGTTGTATTTATGTTATAATTAGGTCGTTCAATTAGTTTACGAAGCACCATCTATTCGTCAACAATAGACTTAAAACTTCGACGTCATTTTAATATTTCATGTTTCGTAAGAAATTAAAAAAAAATTTCAATATTTTTTTGCAATATTGTAATTAACGTTTCAAAAAACTGTGTGCGCAGTGGATACTGCATGCAACAAAAACACATTCGAATACGACTTTGTCGGCAATATTTGGGGCGTTGTTTATCTTTCAAAGGTTTTTTAATTTTACTTTTTAGTTTAAACTCTTAAAGTTTAGTAAACTGAAAAGTTTTAGTTTGAAACTTCGGTGCAAAGTCTCAAATTTTTAAGTTTTAATTTTTAAAGTCATTTTTACAACTATAAATATGTTTTTTTCCATTTCCGTTTTGCGTACTTATTGAAGAACCTGGTAAAAATGGCATTAACAAGTGCGCGTCATAACTTCAAATTTACACGACTTAAAAATCTCATGACTGATTAATAAAAACCCTACATAAAATCCGCGACATATATTCCCTTTCATAAATAATAAAACACTTATGAAAAATACGATAATCCTGAAAATTCATTAGAAAATTATGAAAACGATGAAATGAAACATGAAAATTTGTATTGATCATTATTTAATAATTTTTATAATTATATACTCAATAATAATTAAGTAATAACACGGGTCACGAATATATTTACCTTTTCAGTTGCTTATATAAAATCCAGTTATATTTCAAACTAGTTACCACAATTATAGTTACAATTGGATTTTAATTACATCTTTAAATAACGCTTTCTCACCACTTATCACGTTTTTACCTGCACATGCGGTACACTTAATTCCACCTATAATAACGTGTTTATCCAGGACCCTAGAAAAGTCCGCAAATAACACACAGCTGTTTTAATAACTTGCATACTTATGTACACACTTCCGTACTAAACGTAAATACCTTATTTACCAACTATACAACTGTCAATCAAGCACGTTCACAAATAAGTGTTTAAGTTAGCCAGGTATTTTGATCCTATGCGTGTACTTAATATCTTTCAGTGTTTAAGAGTTTTTAAACGTTATACCAGTAATGATAAGATTTCACACTATTTAGTCTGGAAGTTTTTTTTTGTAACTGGCAAGCTATATTTTTTAATAATGTTTTGTTTCCTTTTTAACATGAAAGAATATGGCCGTGGAACTTCTTAAAGTATAAGAAAACTTGGTAATAAATATTGTATAAATTGGCACTTTACATATTGCATAATACAATAACGACCAAAACAGTCGTGTGCAGAAAAGAGGTCATCACAAATTTTTAACTTATGAGAAACTATACCTATATTCATAAATATATCAAACAGATTATGTCAAATATGCAAATTTCTATACAAAGAATAATTCTACAACAAGCCTCTACATTTTTAGCATATAAAAATAAGCGAGAAATTTTTCTATTTTTTCCTTTAATCAATATTAATTTCCTAAACATTACTGAAGTCGTCTTATTCTACACTTTGGACCTGTTTGAAAACTCGATAGCAATTGTCTAATATTTGAAAAGTACTGTAATTCTATTCATAATTTCATACCGTTATTTCATGTAAAAACTCATTCTACATACTTTATCTGTTATGTGAGGCTTCTTTAATAAAATATTACATACATATTTATCAAACTAATTACTTCTGCTACGATAAAAAATTTATTTCATAAAATATGACAGAACTAAAGCCTTTTTTCCTTTTAAGTTTGAAATGTTGCAAAAAATCTAATCGATGACATACCCGTATTTTTTAATTAATATTTCAACATGTATGTATACATTAAATTATTAGGAAGATGAAACGATTTTTAAGATAACGATTAAAAAATCGTCTCATCTTCTTGTAACTTAAAAGAATTCGTCTAATTATTTTTTTCATCCCATGATATGTAGATATACCTTATTCTAACCTCGTAGCCAAAAACTTTATAGTACTACCGTAACTCATTCATTTTTCTTATTCACGCTCTTCTTTCATTTCCTTCCTACCTTGGATATTACTTTGTTTTTGCTAACTATATATTTTTCTCGGCGTTATTATGCATCTCCCCGTCCCTCTTTCCTTTTTTGTTTCAAATTCCTAAACCATTTCTCTACCTTGTCAATCGTTTGTTCGGTTTACTATACTCTATATTCCAATTTTTATTTCTTTGCTTTCCTAAAATCGTTTATTAGATATTCCAGAGTCTTGAATTCATCTTCACATCTTCTTTCATCTTTCTTACAATATTTATTCCATTTTTCTACGATCCTACACCTTACCTATACTATAAATCAAGCATGAACAAACTTTCCTGGTTTGGAGACCAAATTATCAGTCGATCTCCCAGTGAAGGGCCAATCCGACTGATTAACTACAATTAATTTATATTATATGTATTAAAACAAGTCGCTACTTCGTATTTCAGTAATTTATAATACAAAGACCGGCAAAATGACGCCCTATGTTTCAAGAGGCAGTTACAAACAAACGATGAAAGATACAGAAAAAATATTTTTGTTCGTGAACAACCAATACGATTTTACATTACTGGTTTTTAAAAATTATATCCGGTAAATAGTGGAGGAAGATCTCAATCATGTGACAGTAGCGTTTCGAAATAACCAATACGATTATCCCATCTTCTTCGAAAAATATGGATCTCACACATCAAATTCAAATTGAATGGCAAATGCTCTCTGAATAGTAATCACAGAACCACCATCTTGAATATACTCCTCCACAACAAATGCACGATGCTCACTTCGCAACGTCACTTTGACTAATGTAAATGGCACGTATACCGCTATTAAATGATACCCTTTTTGCCGCCATATCCCCACCTGTATAATACTTTAGTATAAAACTCCACATCAAATTGCGCCTCAATATCCCTTCTTTTAATGTATACGTGGGCACTCCTAACTTTATTGCTCCTAAAACTATTAAGACGATTTGCGTGAATTGTATTGTTCATTCATGAGCAGTTTATTTACTCAATTCTAAAATAGTTTCTAAATTCCCGATCTGGTTTTATTGGAATAAGAATTTTAGTCAACAGAACGACATTGTGTGTGAGAACATCTAGTCAGTAATGCGTGGCTCAGATAATTAACGTTATTGAATTTTAAGAGTTAAAATGAAATTCATAATTATAAGTATAAAGTGGTGAATTAAGCCATATCTTTGAAAAATGCGTGTATAAAATTGGATACTGAAGTAACTAGACCGGGACTCGAACCTTAATTATCTGAGTCACGCACTAATGGGTAGATGTTATTATACACAACGTCGTTCTGACGACTAAAATTCTTATTATAATAAAACCAGATGGAGAATTTAGAACTTATTAAGAAGTGTGAGAACTAACTGTTCGTCAATGACCGCAACTTGTCCTTTATTTTATGTCTTTCTTTTACTTTTTTTTCTCCTTGTTATTAGATCCTTATTTTGCGATATTATTTGTTCTATCTATTATCTAATGAGATTATCTACACTGTCTGTGGTACTAAAGTTACGCTATTAATTTGAGAAACTACTTTTACATCATTAATTATGCTTTTGCTCTTTTGATTTTTCATACCATATGCTTTTGCGAGTGATACGGCAGTCAAATCTGATCATGATAAGCATATGACTCGTAAAGAAATAAAAAAAAAATTACGAAAATTAACCAGATAATCTTGTTTACACATATACATTGTATACTTCTAATTTGGCTGTTAACTAAATTAAAAAAAATTCTTACATTATTCTCAGCATAAAAATGTAAATTGTTAACGTATCAACTGATATGTAGAGAAAATAAAACTCGAGCAAAACACTTGCCGTTGTCAAAAATTTACAACTTATCAAATGTAAATAGAAAAAAATTACTGTAGGTTTTGTGCAATTAAAAGTAATAATAAAACAAAATATCGCATTGCCTAATATTACGATACTCATACGTTATTCGAATATACAGCCAAAATAAGTACTTCTTCGATAACGACTCCGAAACGTTTAAAACAATTAAACACAGTTTATGCCATTACCACGTCACATACACGGTAATGTTGAATCATAAGAAAAAAAAGCAGAATAAGATTCAGCTTCTGGCGACGAATGAATTGAACAAAAAAATTATTCATGGTCGTTACCTGGGTGTGTGTGACACAAATAATTTATGTAATATCCCGATACTTTTCACGTCATCCGTTGTTCGATCTTACGCTGCAATTCCCTCGAGCATTTATATCCTTGTATATGCAATCAAAGCTTACATAATCAATAATGTCTGTCTGAGGTCAGTAGTATCACATAGGTCCTTGTTCAAAAATAACTAGAGTCCATTTCTCTCAACGGTGTTTATTGCCCCGATGGTTCTAGAGTTAACTCAGTAACCCTTCGTCATCCAACAAATGCAGTATCCGCTGGAAATTGCGTTTAAATCAATATGACCCCACCTTCATGTTTGTTTTTTTTTTGTATCATATAAACTCGCGATTCTCATTTTACAGAAAGCAATATTTTAAAATTGATGATGAATTTTATAATATTCTTTTAATGATAACTATAATAATGTTTTATATGCTCATATCTATGCGTAACATGAGTCAGATTAGAATAAATATTATATTCATAATACATTTAATAAGCTTGGATTACATTTTATACTGTGCATCATTTCGTGATCTGACATCGTCGAACAACTACGATTCCAAAATATTTGATACTTTATAAACCAGTTTATACTGATTTACACGCGCAATAGGAAAGAAAATAATAATACTCTATCTTGTTGAAATTGCGTATTTGATCACAATGACAAATTAGATTTTATTTTTTTACTCTTATTAATCTTAAGATTTATAGTGTCAGGCAAACGTGTTAGCAATAGACATAACACGGGTCGCTTAACCCAATACCCGCCATTGTCCTATTTATATGACGCAATTTTGAACTGACATAAAAATGTTGAGAAAAGCTTCAACCCTTTACACATAAGTGTTATGATTAAACTTGGTCTGAATTTGGCTATTTTTGCAATCAATATGTGTAGATAATATATTGATTAAAAAATGAGTCGAATTCATTTTCACCGAATTATGGGTGGCAATGGGTTATAATTCTATTGGGTCGCACGATAAAGAGTCGTAAAGAAGTGAGGTAGAACGAGCCTTACGTCGGACACCCTGCCATTGGCGTAGTTCTCACTTATTTCTCTTCCCTCCCAGGATAAACTCAGCATTATAAACATACTGTTACCACGTGTAAGTCTGTCCTTTAGCCGAATTGTAAAAACTGTGGGAGGGTTAATCATGAGGATAAGAAATAGTGCTAAGCATATGAGGATTAAATAATCTGTTCGAGGACCATTCGAGGATGCAAGGCTAACTTAGAATATGACTGTGGATATTTTATACGGCAGGGGCTATTGGTTCTGACTTATAAATCTTATGATCGACACGCGCATGATTTACACACCGTGCAGAAATTTATAATTGTAATCGTTATAATACATAGGCAAGCTTAATTGCATGCATAGATTACTTTGAATAGTTAACAAAATTGCTTTATGCATCAAGTGTCTATGTATTATAAGTCTTATTATCGGTTATTATTTTATAACTTGTATGCTATGTACCACACAGCGTTTACCCGTAAATAAACTAACATAACTGTTCGCGATCAGGGGCGCTAGTCTGGTCGGGTTGTAAAGCTGACGCGCAACGCCGATGCGAAATAAGAAAAAAGGGCTCACTACGATATAGCGGGCAGCTGTTTAAATGGAATGAACCACCACAAGATAAAAAACGTAAACTAGAGTATATTACACAAACTTTATGCCGAGAGCAACCTTGCCGAAAGGCTTGTACAATAAGGACTCTAAAGTTTATAACAATAAAGCTCCGAAATAAAACTATTATAATAATAATAAATTGTTTGTTTGTTGAAAAAACTATTGTTTTTTCCTTTTAGCCGACTCACGCTTTTCTCCAAATTGACAGTTTCTCTTTCAATTCTCCAAATTGTTTTTCTCCAAAGACGACAGACAAACGCGCTAAAAGATAAAAGAAACGCCAGGACCTCTCTGCAGAAGGTCCTGTTTCCGATAGCCCGTTAACACATTGAACGCCACGTCGGTCTCTAGAGACCGAAGCTAGACTTTCTGTTCACGCCACGCCGGTCCCTAGGGACCAGAGGTAGATTTTTCGTTCACGTTATTCTTGCGCGCGTGTCGGTCATTGCATACTCGTGAAACTGAACATTTAATTTAGGCGACATCGGTTTTTATTTGGTCAATGCTTTAAAGAAAAGAATATAATACTTAGAAACATTCGTATAAGTTATTAAAACAAGCTAAATAAAGATGCGGTGCGTTTGCACATTGATTACAGAAGGTTATCATTTTTTGTGATAAAGTTTTGCGAAAAGGGACTATAAGCGATCTTAGGATACGAATCCAAAACGGTATTTGTCGTGATTGAAAAAAGTCACCTGAGCCATCTGTTTATAGTATGGCTCGCTTGACGGCTAACGGTGGCGTGAACAGAACAGCACGTAAAATCGACGTGGCGTTTAACCCTTTTAGTGCTGGGCGAAAAAATAAAACATCATGAAAAATAAAAAGAAAGACTAAATGGTGTGCCTCTCTCTCGTCATCTCAATGCGATATGATTTCGTGACTCAAGGATTTTCTGTTCAAAGAGTTTTTCTGCCATTATCGTAATCGCAGAATTACCTTTCCGTGTCTATAGACACGTTGCGAATACGGTCCTAAGACGTTGGCCTGTTTCCTTCAGCGTATAGGGAATCTCGGCATCAACCAACGTAGAATATAAGAAAAATTTAAATCGAGAAACGATATTTTTTAGTTCTCTTGCAATGAAATTAGACCATTTATAACGTTTCATCAATTTATTTTAAGATAGAGTTCTCTTGCAATGCGAATAGTAAAGTGCTATTTGACGATAAATCGTCGCTGACACTTTTAGTAAGTGTTGCGAACGACGATATATCGTCCTCTGACACTAAAAGGGTTAACGTGTTAAAACCTACGAATAGGTGCACTTCGATCCTGCCCAATCCGTAGTGCCACACGCTACATGCGCGTGATCTATAGATGTGGGAGCGCGCCTTAACGTCATTGAGGGCCCGCTGGCGCCGAACATATCCTGCTTTCGTGGTTCACTAAAGTCGATACGAACCGATGCGCCCGCTGGCGTCGCTCCTGATTACTGTCCTAGAGGCTACCGATATTTTCCTGGAAAATAATATGAACCTAAACAATACACATTAACATATTTAATTGTATTATTTATAAAAACGTGCAAACAGAATATTATATAATGTACTATAAATTATAGTTGGCATAAGATATGGGAAAGGAGTGGATTATCTTTCAAAAATAAAAAAAATGTCCATTAAGAAGAAACTTTCGTATCAGAGTTATTTTGCCCCTTTTTTGGAATCAGGGAACAAATTATTGATTCCCCGTGTACACACTCCTTTTACATCTGCGCTGTACCGGCTACCAATACGTTTACTACGCATTATATTCTTCGTAGAAAGATACAACACTCGTGCTAAGTCAAGATCGCTGAATGATTTTTATACTACCTCGAAGATTACGTAATGTCGAGCAAATTGACTTTTTAACCTATAAACCACAGTACATATTTTTTGCCAACCGCCACTTACAATCGAAGCACAATCATTTTATTCATAGGCGATATATACGTCAGTAATCGACATTTTTTCCTTTTTCCTTTAGTAATTCACAAGTAGAGAGCGTCGAACATTCACGAAACATGTGATTCAAAATAATCGTTGGCTTATTATATGCATTATTCTCGAAATGTATTAACATCTTATTAATTATATTCCATACGTCGCCACATTTAATTATTCACCTAATTCTTTTTATACATAGCCTTGTATTATATATAAAAGTAAAAAGTGTTATTATTTATTACATATAAAATGCCTTTTTCCCCTATTGTTAAAAGGAATTAACCATGTAAAAAAAGGAAGGTGGTTTTTCTCATCAAGCGTGTTATTTCAAATTCGTATAAAAAGAATGTATAAAAAAAGAGGTAAGTGTATTATTTGCAACCTATTCTATTCATTTTTTAAATGATTTTTTATTGGTACAAAACGCTTATATAAAAGAATTACAGTGGCATATAACATATTTTATTAATCTACATGCACAACGTAGCCGTATACACGTATATGTGTGGTGCGCAATAATTTTAACGGTATTTGGATGGTTAGTAAAGATAATGCGTTGGAACAGTGCAGTCTTAGAGGCGAACGGTCGCGCCGATATATAAATATATATATAAATATATATATATACACATATACACATATACACATATATATATATTAAAGGCAACAAAATATATATAAACACTATTGACACTATTACTAATCGAAGAAAATTGAGATATAAGATTGCACTGGTTGTCGTACTTCTTATCGAACTTCATCATACTTATCTGTTCGCATAAGTTAACATTCTGCAATATATATATATATTCATTTTCAATTCATTTTTTATAATATAAATTTTATATGAATCAATCTTAGTAATGATATACTAAATGTTTTTTTTTATTTTCTACGTATAGAAGTTATTGTCAAACGTTTATAACTCGCTAACCGTCTCCAACATAGTTTGTTCATATAATTGACAGTGACTCTAGTTTGGCAGGATTTAAAAACATTATACGGATGAACATGATAACATTTAACAAACAATTAATTATTGAAACGTGAATAGTACCTTACCATGGTATTTCTCGTATGCAATTAACGTGATAATACAGTGGATAAAGACCCGAACTGCCATTCGCGAGACTCGGGTTAGAATCTGTCCTTCACCTTTGGTTTTTCTATGTGTATGTATATTGTAGCTTTGGTGGTTCGGAACTCATCTTAAACAGCAGCGCATAACCCAAATAATATTAACAGTCGGTGCCGAAAATAAATTTAAAAAAAAATTCCAAAAATAAACTTTTCGTAGGTCTCAAATTACACTAAAGTTTGAATGACATAATAAAATTTGCAAGATAATATGTATTTATTAGAAAGTAAATTAACATATATTAAGTAAATTAACATATATTAACACTGCGTTATTATGCAAAACTTATCAATTAAACTTTGTCATAGGTAAAGTTAAACTGGAACCTTTATGCGGCGTTTCCGAAACCATTGACTTCCCGTATTCACCGTTTATTTTATTCATTCACTCATGTGAATATTTTGTTAATTAAATACTTTCTTCTATATATTCTTTTTGTCTATCTATCGTTTTCATTCCCTCATTTCTACGAGAATGATAGATGGAGATTTATCCATAAGAACAGTTTATTTATAATGGAACTACAATATAATTTATCGTTTCTTACGGGATAAGGCTATAAATAGAATTAATAGGAACAACAACAGATGTAAAAAAACATTCAATGAAGAATGAATATAATTAGGCTTGTCTCTTTAATAGTTAAATTCATTTAATGATGTGCCAATAAAGAAACACAAACTGCAATATGCGTTCATGTTCCAAGGAGTGCGTCCAAGTTTCAAGGAAGTAAAGCTATATTATAGCGGTAAAAATCGCAAAACCATCAACTTTTCCCGAAGTGGCACCGTGTTTCGCATAACTACGATACGCTTAACTAGCTCCGGGGAAAATAACATAGACTCATGGAGAGCAGAGGAACGGTAGAAGCAAGGCTCCAAAAGGACAATTTACATTCTGTACAAACAGTACTCGAAGCCTGTAACATAACTCGCATTACTTTTTTTCCATGCCCGCATCCACAATTTATTATTGATTTTACCATAAATTATCATTGACAGATTTCTAAAGAAAATAAAGATCTATAATAACGCTTCTGATCTCGAAATTACGCGCGTTAAACCTTAAATCATGATTAAATTAGGAAACCTAATTTTAAAAAATTAGATAGTAAGATGTACTGAAAATGAAAAATAACAATGAGAAGTAACAAAATATGTCATTGTAACCCCTTGATAGATCTAGTCTTCAAAGTTAGATTGATACGGTTACGTCCTGTGGTCATCTTATATTTTATCTTATAAACCTCTTATATTTTAACCATAATATTTCTGTTTGATTTTGGTTTCCTTCGGATCTCGACAACGATCTTAACAATGTTAAGATACCAAGAACAACGAAATAAGAAGTTCCCAGGGCAACAGACGCATACGCGTCTAATAGAATTCTCTTTAAGGATACCGTGTCCAAGAAGGTTTGTAGAGGGGGGGATCACACGTTTTACCCGCAGGATAAATGTAACTGCACTAGAGATACTACACTCCAACTCATTTATTTGTTCCTCGACCTCTGAAAGGGAGCAAGGAGAAGCTGGAATTCGACCGTGGTAGTGCAAGGCGGCACGGAGCGGTCAGATTTAATTTATCGACTCTATCATCGACATATGCGTGATTTACAAACTGCGCAGAAATGTATAATTATGATCGCTGCAATACAAATCGATATATTTAATTGCATTGTTCGTAGAAAAAGGCGAATATAATATTAAGGAACTTAATATACGTTATTAACAGTATAAGGAGATGGAAAAGGAGGATATTAGTTTTAAATATTGAAAAAATGTCCTTCTTTTTGCTTATATAATTGCTTCTTAGCAACTTTTGTATCTGAGTTGTTTCGATTGCCTTCGTAACATCAATTGCTTCGCCAATTTTTAAAACCCAAAATAGATTTGTCAGTGCGAAGTTTCTCTTTGAAATATATAACATTGTATTGCGAATTTGTAGTGACTCACAGGTACGACGTTTGGTAATAAATCCCGGTCCTTTTTTTCTTTAAACGATACTACAGCACCGAGCTGTGCACAGTGGACGCGATTCTTCAGTTAATTAATGTTACAAAGTCCTTATACTCTTCGTATCTATATACAAGTCTTTATTCTTTCAACTTTTAAAGTTACCACCCTCCTTTTCCATCTTCTTATACTGACAATAATTTATATTAAATTCCGTAATATTATATTTACCTGTTTCTATGAACAATTCAACTAAACATATCGATATGTATTACACCGACCATGATTGCAAGTTTCTGTGCAGTTTGTAAATCGTATATCGATCGTAAAGACGCCTCGCACCTCCACGGTCGTATTCCAGATTCCTCTTGTTCTCCTTCAGGGGTCGAGGATCAAATGAGTATACGCTAAACCTGACGATCGGAGGAGAAACAGCATCGCATGCCTTGCGGCTTTCCCATTCACCAAAAAAAATATAGACACTTATGTCTCGTTACGACTAGCTCAAGGTCGAGAAACTTCTTGACCTTTATAATAAGCTTGAACACGTCCCGGTGCTACGGCATTTGCTGTCGATACTGTAATGGTTAATGTTTTGCATATTATCGCAAAGTTGTGAAATACATAATTAGATAGTTCGTAGTGCTAAAATTTTCTGATAGAGTTTGTCGCATGTTATGTTCAACTTAGAGTGAGAAAGGACTCATACCCACGTTAAATACATCTAGTGCATTAAATAATTATATCCATTAAATTCAGTTTATTTTATGCTTAATCAGGATAATCTGCGTTTTTGGACAATTTGCATTTCGTCGATTCTCCTTCGGTTGACAAGATTAGCGATTACCGTAAATGTGCGGCCGTATAAAGCGTACCACATTATTGTCAAATTCTTCTATCATCACCTATCGGTTCTTTTTCTCCACCGCAAGGTTATAAACATTTTTAAGTGTAGTAATTAATGCTTAGGCATTATAGGATCTTGTTATTACGCATACCAATTTTTAATGCTATAAACCCGACTATTCTGCCGACTATTAAACAAGTGCCGAAATAATACATGCGTACGTCTGCATAATATATGTACAGACGGACCCATTAATTTGTTCCATGACCCCTGAAGGAGTGCAAGGAGAAGCTGGAATACGACCGTGGTGGCGTCAGGCGGCTGCGGCTAATCCGTACAGATTTATAGACTCTACGATTGATACGCGCGCTACTTACAAACTGCTCAGAAATGTATAATTATGGTTGTTACAAGACACATTGACATATTTAATTACATTACTCATAGAAACATGGAAATACAACATTATACAGCCTAATATAACATATTGATAGTCTAAGAAGGCGAGAAAAGAACGAAATATCTTTTAAAATTAAAAAAATTACCTTTAGAAGAAACTTTTGCATCAGAATTATTACATGTAATGATTTTGTAATATTAATTGATTGACTAATTGTTCCAATGTATGACTCATCACATGGCTCGATTGTTAGACGCCGTTCTGCTGCGTCTGACTGCGTCCGAGTGCCTTTCTGAGTGACTGTTTAGATATTATCCTGTTAAATAGTGCTTTGAACAAAGTTTGGTTTCTCTGTATCTTATCCGTCTACACATGCTCATATATATTTCTTTCTTTTATCTTTTTTTCTTTCGTTCTTTTCTTCCATTCCATTCCGTCTTGTCTCAGTGCGTTACGTGTGTTAATTTTGTTTTACAATTAAACTTTTATTTTGATCATTAATAGCCGGCACTTATAAACTCATAATCAATCACTACCCCAGATACCTGTAATGGATTAGACAATTGACATTCAAACTATTTTTTGTTTTCAAAAAATAAAAACTATAAATTGTCGTTTTCTCTTATTCATATGTTGCCTGTCGCGCGATATCACCAACAGGCTCATGACACGGGTACGCCCTCGCGTAACAATACTTTATGGATTATTATAATGCTGAAAAAAAATGATATTTTTTCATTTTTCTTTCATTCGCTATACTAGATTGTTCAATAAAAACGAGAAATGGAAATCAAAAAACGAATTTATAGTTGTAAATGTAACTTTAAAAATTAAAGACTAAACTAAAGTTTTAAACTAGACTTTAAACGAAAAATTTAAATTAAAAGTTAAAAACCTTAAACTAAGAAGACTTTAAAAGTTAAAAAACGCTCCAAATGCCGCTGACAAAATCATATTTGAATGTGTCTCTTTTGTATTGTTAGCGAATGCGACACTCACTGTGCATACAGCTTTTTGAAACCCAAAACTTAATTTAAAATAATGCAAAAAAATATTGAGTTTCTTATGAAACATGAAATATTAAAATGACGTCGCAGTTTTAGTTCTACTGTTGACACACAGATGGCGCCTTGCAAACTTATTGAACAATCTAGTATAGTACGAGGTTCGTATACGTACGTAGAGGTATAAAAATCAAGAAAGAAGAAAATTATACTTTTACACACTGAAGAGATGTATATTTTGTTCTGTATTACATATATCCATGTAATAAATATATTAAAGCTATAATAACAATGGTCATTCCTTGCAGTGATATCAACTAACAATTTCAATGACTTTGACGATGAACACATGGTCTTAAATGACAATGACTCTTATCGTATTACTCTAATTATTCCATTAGCTAAGGACAAAGTTTTTTGATGCATCACAACATAACACAGCTGTCATTATCATAATTTATACGATCACGATCATTCGTACGACACATCAAAATGAGCGTTCACTGTTATTGTTATAATCGTGTACGTCTTTTATATTCTATCCATCACATTTATTAAGTTGTGTACACTGAAAATTAATTTTTTACTTTCAGATAGCACTTAAAAATGCAAATGATTATTGTAATAAAAAGTCCTATAATAATGCATTGGGAACAAGTAACGCTTTACGGATATCTGATGATATTAATATATCTATATACGCACTATATTACTGCCTAAATGCTTATATATACTTAGAAAAACGTTATGAAATATCAGACCGATGACCGACATATTCATATAGAGCACAATAGTGAAGCAGAAATAGGAGCCAGTGCTTATTAGTTTTTTATTCCAAGGGTCGAACGGTACCTAGCCGACCTATACTAATGTCTACGTGCCTTTTACAGGAAGTCTGTTTAATACCAGAGGTTCTTCTTCAAGTCATAAAACATCTGCTATTTCTTCGAGTGAAGTGCGACATTTCATCCATAAAAACCACATGTACCGTGCCATTGTTCAGCTCACGTATAACTTTCTAAAAACGGTCAACAAAGGCAATCTAGCAACCGGTAGAGCTGCATATTGTATGAAAATGCGGTTAAACCATTCGAAACAACAAAATCGCGCAAAAATGCCTAAAAACCGATAGGAAATTCGCGATTAATCAAAAAATTTCAAAACTCCGCCCGAGAATATTGACAAAACTCCCTCTTGAACATTGAAGCGTTTTTTTTTAGCTTCGGTTACGATCATTAGCCTTGAAACGTTATACTAATACTGTTTAAAAATTATAAGTAGAGTCGCCCAAGTTAGTCGGCAACCCATACTGGACGCACATAAACGTCACATCACATCAGATGCACGTAGTCGACAAAATCACATCGGACGTACGAGTCGTCAATGAATATCAGACAAACTCAATCGTCACCATAGCTTTAACACGAGCAGACGCTCTAGTCATTTTAACTACAAACGTATCAAACTAAATTCAATTCCAGGATTGGCCAAATAAAATATAGGGTCTGGAAAAAAGTCCGTGGCTTTTTCTCCGATGAACTGCGTCAATTGCAAATAACTTAGGAAACACAGGTCGACCAGACTGACCAAAAAATGGCAAAACTTTTTTGATAATAGTGGAGCATATTTGGTTTATATAAATTTATTTTTGCACTATAAGAAAACCTGTTGAATATTACTAAAAGAATGCCACAAACTTTTCCCCAGACCTAATATATATATTAATATATTGTATCACCTGGTCTTCCGTTATTCTATTTAAATTTTATCTTCAACAAAGAAAAGAGCCTCGTCCGATTAATTTCACAGACAGAAATATAACAGAGGACAACACATCGCTTTGTCTTGTCAGCCTAAAATCGTGCCGACATAAACACATTCAACACAATAATTCGCAAGAATTTTTTTAAAAAAACACCATTAAATTTTTATTTTTGAGATGTTCATAAAAAGATTTTTTTATATTCCTTCCTTTTATGTACGCGTAAATAAAAAATGCATACATAATATTTGTGGATGTTTGGTTTGGGTTAAATTCATGCATGAATAAAATGATATCATGTGCCCTAATCTTTGCTGATACATCAATAGTGTGATCAAGAATTTCATTTAAAGTTTTTTTTTAATTTTATTTATTTTAATTTACTTGATATAGTACGTGCGGAAATGATCAAATATTTTTTACTTCTGTCGAACATACAAACTAAATGATAATTGAATGCTCATAATCAACAAATATTCGGACATCAGAGCTTGACTAATTTTATGACTCAATATTTCAATCCTTGATAAATTTATATATATTGTTCAATAATATCGTAGGGCTAACAATTTTGAATCAAACAGGCTCTTCCTGATATATAAAAATCTTTGAATCAATTTGGATTACTGTATAAAGAATCTTATATGAAAAGTACTTTGAAATGGGCTTAATAGCCACTTATCACAAAATAACTGATGTCATTTGGCAACTCATTAATCAATTGGATGTTTATGGTAAATAAATTTGACGCGAGAAGATGACATTTGTTTGTTTAATGACAAGTATACTCCTCATAAAGAAAAAAAAACACATTTGTTATTTGTAGTCAAATTTAAATAAAACAAAAAATATATTCGTAACCTTTATATATTTACAAATGTTTAAAAATAGTGAAAGAAAAAGAGATAATGTAAACAAAATCGTTTGTAATCAAAAAGGAAATATGCAGCAACATATGTGCGGGAGCACGTGTGTTGAGCAATATCATTAATTTTTCTAAAAACGTATTGAATTATTAATATTTAATGATTTTTTAAATAAATTTTTCATTTTTAATAACTTATATTAGGTTTCGTAATATCATGTTCACCGGTTTTTATGAACAATGCTACAATGTACATCAATATGTATTACACCGTCCATGATTATAAGTTTCTGCGTAGTTTGTAAATCGCGTGCAAAATTGAGCGTAAAATCGGTAAACCAAGTCCAGACGGCCCCTGCCACTTGACACCTCCACGATCACATTACAACTTCTCCTTGCCCCCTTTCAGGGGTCGTGGAACAAATTAATGGGTCCGTTTGAACTACAGGTTGGCAAATGTTATTATAATCCAAAATATTGTTAATGGAATTTTAAGAGAGTTTTATTTCCTCTTTTACTATGTGATTTGTTCACACGCCAAGACAATTAACTTTATTTTTAGTAATGTGTAAAATTTGAGTGCTAAAGCACTTGATTAATATTTTCCTTTCCTTATTGCAAATAAACTTTCATAATATTTAAACGTAACATTATTAAAAACAGAAATTTGTATTGCCGCTGAATAATAAATAACTTTTTTAAAAAGCCAATGAAATTAATTCCATACTCTAAAATAAATCGTTGCAATGATGTAATTGTAACATTTATAAATATTTAGGTAATCAATTTATTCATTCCATAGTATTTATATTTTAAAACGAATGTTAAAAAACAAAATATATAACTTATTAAACTTCTTTTACTCTTTATTTTACTCTTTTATTGTGATTATTGAATTCAAATTTGGCGCCACCAAAGGCTTTGCTTCACGTAGTTCTCTTTTAATGCGTAACCATTTAGAACGCTAGTGTCACTCGTGGACACCACGGGCTTGTAAAACAAACCATAATGGTGTCATACCGTAGAAAATCGAAAGCGTCCAGATCGCTATTATTATTGTTACACGATACGTCGTTATTTTCCGTCTCAGCGAATATTTTTTCGAAAACGAAACAACGCCACGAGTAAACGACACTCAGGGTTTAATGTACTATGAACCGACTGGATGATCCTCCAAGTCTCATGAAAGGCAGAAAACCATCTTTTATTGGAATGAACGGTATATAATACTTTCACCCCTACTTTTGTTATTTAATTATTATCTGACAAGCATTTACTCATTGTCTTCCATTGATATCACTATTATTCTAACAAACAATGTCCTTAATAGCACCTGACACAGAGAAAATCGGAGGTACAGAATAAAGTTTATTGTATGACATAGTAGCATGAACATTAGACAATCTACTACAAAACTTAAATATTTTTGTCAAATTTTCTACTCTAGGAAAAGAACGCTATATAAACAGTTTCTGTTTCTTTTACATTATTATTGAAAGACCTTGTAATTATAATATCTATCTATAGATTATCTCTTTTGTAAGGGCTTGTTTCATTACCTGTGTCAATACAAACTTTAAACTTATTGATGCAAAATGTTTAAAACATGTGCTATGAGTTTAGAAAAGCACAATTCTTTGTTGCATGTAAATTATAAAAGAATCCATCTGACAACGTACAAAGTATTAAAAAAGTTAGGTGCACCAATTAAAGAACTGATAGTAGTCACCGAAAGGAATAAAAAATGTTTCATTAACATAGATCTTATAACTATCTATTGGATGTAAAGTTACCTTCGCTTCTTTACAAGCAAATGATATTGCAAATGAATCTGAAGTGATCCTAAGTTCAGCAACATTAACACGTTGAGCACCACACTTATTTCTAAGAGAATCCTGTTTGGACCACGTGTGTCGCTTCGAAGCAGTGGTATTGTATGACTGGTGTTTCCTATTGCAGTAGAAGGTAGTTTACATTTGAAACGTGATTCCTATAGGCATTCATTCAACACGTTACACGCGGAAAAGTCTGTTTTGTTTTCTTTACCGTTTGGGCTGCTAGATAATATTTAGAATTAGCACTATCCCTTACAAGTTCCAATAAAGAAGACACTCCATTGAACACAAATACAAGAAGATCTAAAAAAAAGGCAACATAAACTCCAAAGGAAAACGGGAAAAATCCATGAAGTATGGAAATATTGCAAATTATGTTATGATAAAAATGTAAAAGAAGATGGTAGAGCAATGGCCAGAAAAAAAACTAAGCGAGTTGTCACATTTTGTAATAGCTGTGAAGGAAAACCGTTTTTATGTTTACCATGTTTCAATGAAATCCATTAGTCCTGTAATGCATCAAAATTAAGTAAGATTTAAATAAATATTCTGTAATTCTATAAAACAATGTACATTTTATAGCTATATATCGTATTACCCGCTGTCAGCCACCAGTGGCTGACGCGGCCCAAATGGAAAGTCTCGTGTCAGCCACCGGTGGCTGATGTGGCACTGAACGTGTTAATTAGCATTGATATTAATGTAATATATTCTACATATACAAACATACTATTTATCTTCCATTACAGTACATTTTATTCTCACACTGTAAACACAATATTATTAGCAATATCGAGAAAGATTACTTTGTAAATACAAATAAAATATAGAAATTTTCAGTACTCATACACTATGGTAAATGTTATTCTTATGTTATCAGTAATATCCAGTCAATATTCTAATGTTGAAATTACAAAAATTTATTTTGTGCATGGCCTTACTAATGAGAACATATATGCAATTTCTATATCCAAAAATACTATATCTAGCATGAATGAAATAATTACAAATGTACACCTATCAATGTCAATAGATGCGAGCTTTGCATTGTAATGCAAATCAGCCATTTCAAACAAGTATGAAGATGCAGTTACTTGAATTAATGAAGAAACACAGTTTGAAACACAATAACATGGGAAAAAAATAAATAAAGGTTGGATAAATGAAAATATCGAAATGCCACCAATGTCCAGAAATAAATTAATAGATTTATTAACAGCTCAAAACTGAAGCAGTAAATGTCTCCATTAATAAACTTCTAAAAAAAATTAAATGCACTAGCTTTAAAAAAAGAATAAATAAAAACAAAATTCATATTTCATATAAAATTCACAGTTTTATTCATCAAATGTTTTTTAATAGTCCTTCTATATGTACTGTTGCATATTTTTTTATTCTTAAGCATATTTTTTTCTTTGTATAATTGCTTTTGTTCTGCTTAAATATTGGAAAACATATTAAAATCATGAATATATTTTTTGTTTTACCTAAATTTTATATAGGAAATATAAATTTTCTCCCTCCATAACAAATACACTCATCGATAAACTGAAAAATGCTACTTTTTTTTTCACCAGTATAAGATATTACATAGAAAGAGTTACATATTAGATATTTTTTTAGCAGCCTGTGTATTATTATTTTCATGGTTAAGAGTTGGTTAATTTGTTAGTATTTTGATTGATTTACAAATTTTGATATTATACATAGACAAACTTTTAACATACTTCAAAGAATTATGCATATACTGATTGTTATTTAGTACCATTCATATAACTTTTGGATATTGCAGTGGGAAAAGCACAACTTTTGTGTAGATTATTTTAAATATTTTTTTATACCATTATTGAATATTCATAAACAATAACATATACTTCACAGCTATAGATATTGAAATGTATTGAGTTTATAAGTAAAAGGATATGTATATATTATAGTTTTGTTACAGGGGGTCCAGAGACAGACGATCAGCAGCGCTTAAGGTTTCAAGTTGAATTGGAATTTGTGCAGTGCCTAGCTAATCCTAATTATCTAAATTGTATGTAATACCTACGCAATTTATAAATTGTTCTTAAACATATTGCATGTATTTTATATGATCTGCTTAATATAGTTTCATATAGTTTTAGCACAAAGAGGTTACTTCAAAGATTCCACATTCATAAATTACCTCAAATACCTTTTATATTGGAAGGAGCCAGAGTATGCCAAGTACCTGAAATACCCCATGTGCTTGTACTTTCTGGACTTGTTGCAATATGAACACTTTAGAAGAGAAGTGGTCAATTCTCAGTGCACAAAGTTTATCGACGATCAACAAATTCTTCTGTGGCAACATTATACACGCCGTAGAACTAGACTTTTACAAACAGCCGCAGAACAAACACCTCACACCAATCCACAAAATAATGGTATTGTACAGTCGAAAGTTCCTTGAATTGAAAGTTGCAATGGCCTTTTAAAATCTGTATGTATGACACATAAAGTTTTAACTCTACTGCAGATTCTTCTCAGATGCGATAAATAGATGCGTATTGCTAGCTATGTTACTTGACTGTGATATGTCAGGAGTAGAAGAACTTTCCTATGATCATTGTACATAGATTAAACCTGCATATTGCTTATAGGGTGTTAAATCACCAGTACTGTTATAGAAAACTTTATAAAATTTACAATTTTCTCTCTTATGACCTCAAATTTCATTATGAGTCAATATTTTTTTAAAGAATATGTCATGATAATTTATGATTTACACCACATTATTGTACAATGTTCTGCAATCGTGTTATGTCAAAGAAACATTAGCTAATCTATCATTTCACCTATCAACTCTTTGTTTTCATTTGGTAGAATTCCTCTATATGTTTTATGTATACTTCTGAATCTGAGTTAACGCCCTTTAAAGAAACACTTAGCAGTAAAATGTGATTGTAATGATTATATTGGACTACTATTCTATAATAATTATGTACAGTATTCAGTTACACCATAACAATATAAATAAACTTATAACTTTTCTAAATTATCTATTGAAAACTGCTTTACAATTTAGAGCAGATTTTCCTTTTATATATCACTTATATAACCAAGGTGGTATTAACAGATCACACTCAATTTGATTTTTTATAAAATGAATAACAATAAATACATCTAAATCTAATATTAATATATGCTGTATTATAGTACACTAAATAGGCTATTGTAGTTATAGCATATTCACGATTTAATTAAAATTCTTTTATGCTGAGTTCAAATTCCGCTGTTTACCTTTGGTTTTTTTCATATAATATGAATACAATCAAACCTTTTTTTGTGCGGTCTTTTTTTAATGCAATTTTTATTGTGCGGTATAGGAATATGTGTCAAGATTACGGCTATGTTAGGTCCACCTCAACCGTATAGGCATCACTTTTTTTTTTCTATTAGTGTGTATGTACATATTGCATCGGCCAATTTCGATAGGCATACTCAAAATTCTTATATATCGCATATCATTCTTACTTATCATCGACTATATGGTAATGAAAAATTGATCAAATCTAGCAGTATTGAATTATGTATGTTTTGAAAATATTTCCACGTTTAAAATGAGAAATGAATATCTTTAAAAATGTTTCGATGTGAAATGCAATTATTTATTTTATTTGGAAAGTACTTTCTTGCTATTCCGTAAAGTTTTGACATATTTTCTCAGTAAAATTTTTTTTATGCAGTCTACTGCATAAAAAAAATGTTTGTTATACCTATATATCAAGTTTCTGAATTTGTTTTTTTGAATGGTCTCTATTAGTGCACAAAAACAGGTTTTACAGTACTGTATCTCTGACGGTTCAAAGTCAACATTAAATAATAGGTCCTAAACTACTTAACCGTAGTTGTTCGTGCCGAAAATAAACTGCAGAAAAAGAATTCTTTTATACATTTACATATACAGACTAAATAAATTTTATTCTCATCCTTTGGTATTCTTCCAAAAAGTACTTTAAGTATTTTATTCAGCCGATATTCGATCAGTGACTTTGATCAACAGCCTATACCAGCCACTTCTTTTGATTCCATTCCTCAGTTCATTTCAATCTGAGCTTTTATTCTCAGAAAAATTTACCAAAATGCCATTTCCAGCATCCACCCAATTTTCCGAGAATAATTTGTCCCTAAGAATATCTCGTTCCGAGAGGTCTTCCTTCGTAGAGTTTTTTTCGTTATTGAGACTCTCGCTATCTCGCTTACGCATGACAACGATTAGTCCTTCTGAATCCTCAATCGTATCGGGAAGAACTTTGTTCAGAGTCTCTGGTAATATTACTGATAGGCTTCCAGAGACGAGGCAAAATATTCCAACTATTATCAGTGGTACAGCTGTTGGCATGTACTCCCCCTGCAAAAAAACAAAGCATGACTATATAATTCTATGTAGGGACCTCTGTATTATAGTGATTAATTTAAGATGTTATAGTAGTAGAGAAAAATGATCTCTATGTTACTGTGATCCTGTGAATAAATTGTCTGCAGTGTACAAATCTTTCTTAACTTCGCCATATGTGTGTACCATAATCATATTTCCTATATTGTGTCATTTTATGTAAGAAAAGGACAAAATTGTCATGAGTAAAGAAAGATCAGTATAATGTCATAAAGCTCTTTGATCTACAATAATATATTTATTTAGCAGGTGGGAATAGGTAACTTCATTCATAGCGCATAAATTTAATGATATTGTGGATTATCGAGTGCTGAATGTTAATCCTATGCAATTTGGTATTAGAAAATAAAGCAGCAAGACAGACTTGGATAAAATAAGGTCATTAAAATATCGTAGAGTATATCTGATTTGCATCCAGTCATTTTTCTTGAAAAAACTCTGTTTTAATGGAAAATGCGATATATATCAGTCACTGTGAGTTACAAACAACTAAAAAATATCTTTATATTGAATGATATGTCATGCGTGCTCTAAAAAACCATGTATTTTTATTTGTATTTTTATATATAACAATTCTGTCAAATATACATTTTTAAGCGATAATATGTATTGTATGAATATAGATGCTTCTGAAAGG
Source organism: Ampulex compressa (assembly GCA_038496175.1). Lineage (NCBI taxonomy): Eukaryota > Metazoa > Arthropoda > Insecta > Hymenoptera > Ampulicidae > Ampulex > Ampulex compressa. The sequence goes on from JBCFXI010000759.1 coordinate 44,986, forward strand.
CAATTATTAAATATAAACTGGTGATGAAAGTTTCATAGACCTAATCAATATATTTATCCAAGTATACAGCTAATTTAATTGCAGCGAGACATTTGTTTTAGCAATAAAAGGATATAAAATGATACAACCAGATGCATGAATCCATATAATCCATAAAATCTTGCTTTGTTAAATTTATATTCGATTTTTAAATGATTTTAAAGACACTTGAAAGTGTGAAGAAATAAAGGTATCCAAAAAAAAAAGTACAATCCTTATCGTAACAGTTCGATTTGTCAAGAATTTTAAAAAATTTGTGACAAAACATTATAGAGCAGTGTTCTGCAAGTCCAATTTATCAACATTCTGAAAAATGTATCAGTCGTATAATCACCCTTACAGGGTGTCTCTAATTTAAATATCATAACTTCAAAAGCGTGTATACACGGACCCATTAATTTGTTCCCTGATCCCTGTATACATCGAATCAATAATTTGTTCCTGGATCCCTGAAGGGGGACAAGAAAAAGCTGGAATGCGATCGTGGAGGTGCCAAGTGGCAGGGACCAACTGGACCTGGTTTATCGATTCTACGCTCAATTTTGCGCGCGATTTACAAACTGCGCAGAAACTTATAATCATGGTCTGTGTAATGCATATCGATATATTTAGTTGTATTGTTCATAGAAACAGACAAATATAATATTACGGAACATAATAAGTTATTGAAGTTTAAGATTTTTTTTTTAATTTTTTAAATATCCTTTAAAAAGAATTTTCTATAAAGTTTTTCTGTAAAATCGTATAATTTTTTTTGTATTAATGAAGAAATTCGATGCTATAATAGTTTTGGGAGGTGAAAACAACATATACACATCGATTACAACAATAGGTACAATAATAGTAAAAATATAATTCAATACAAAGTAAAAGGCAACATTCGTATAAAGTCACTTAGTTTGTACTTAAATTTTGTGTAGATACCGTTTGAGAAGTTTAATTTGAATAAAAATGTATGTATTTGTGTTAAACTTGATATATAAACTCTTAAAAGTCGTTTGTAGATTATAGTTTTTGTATTTCTATTCCAATGCCGTGAAGAAAATTATTGACAAGTACGAAAATAGCATTCATTAATGCTTATAGAGAGCATGAGAGTTCAAAGTACAACTCAAGTGCAACAAAAATCAGTAGGTCGCGGATCACTATTGATAATTACTTGCACTTAGACGAAAATTATGGTATAAACCATTTTAAAAGTGCTAACAAAATGTTGACACAGAGATAGCTGTGGTTGTTGATGAAGCCTACTCTAAAACAATTTAGGGATACCACACAACTTCATGGTCAGTTTGACTTGCCAATATCCACAAGTCTTGTGTAACAAACTTTAAAATATTCCAAACTGTTTCATTCCACAAAACTGCTGAAAACGCAAGCAGCGCTCGAAGCGAAAAACAACCGGGCCCGCCATGAGCTTGCACAGACAAACATGTCGTTAGTTACGGAATGGGAAAACTTAACTTTTTTTTATAAAAAAAAGTTTACTTTAAATGAGTCGAATGGCTACAAATATTACTGGTATGGTTTAAGAAATGTTATAAACGTGACGACGGGTCATATATATATATTATATTCCGTAGATTATAAGAGCGTGGACCGACTTAAGAGTGTTTGGGCTATAAGGCGACGACACAAGAGCAATATAGACAGTGCATGGCTTGGTTTTGGGTGACGCCTGGTTTAAAGGAATGCACGTAGCTGATGAGCGTGAGAAGGTCTATGAACGAGAGGGGGTGCGTGCAGGGATGCTAAGAAGGAAGGGCATGATTTAGAAGAGGGAGAATCTTGGGATAGAATATATGGGGACAGTCGAGAACGAAGAGTCAGAGAGAGCAGTAGAGAACAGAGAGTTAAAGAGTACAGAGTAAAGAGTAAAGAGTAAAGAGTAAAGAGTAAAGGGTTATAGAGTAAAGAGTATAGAGTCAGAGTAGAGACCAGAGCAGAGTTAGTGTAGAGAAGCAAATTATGTAAACTGTATCTTAGTAATAGTAATAAACTGTCCATCTTTATCGACACAAGTCGCTGGCGAAAAAATACTTGAACCTAACCATCCATAGAAAAAATAAAATCCTAATCAATCCCCACAATAGTATTTCTATTAATAAACTATGTATATTATCAATCATAAATCCATTATACCACATTTATATTAGTACAATGATTTGGTGGGAATGGTTTTTTTATTTTTATTTATTACCACGATAATGCCGTCGTTTATAAATCGTAAACATATACAACTATGGCTGCAAAATGCATCCGTCTTTTAAAATGGCTAACTTGTTTTCCGTGCTTAAATCCAATTGCAAAGAAGATTTATGGAAATTATCAACAATATAATTCCATTAGTGAATTATGAAACGCGATGAATGGGGTATAGGCCTCTATGTAAGAAGAAACGCTTCAAAATGTAATTTCTTCAACAGCAAGTCGTATTTTTATAGTATTCCAAGACATGGCAATCCCATTAACTATTAATTTAGATACAGAGATCCAGCTATTGTAAACTGTGATTTTATTTATGTAAATAGCGTATATATTTCGCCATTTATTGTGCGTTAAATTATATTTCTACATTTTTCTTCAGATATATAATATTTCTATTATTGTAATCGATTTATATGTTTTGTATTCATTTCTCCAAAGTTGTATTATATTCAATTTCTTGCTTCATATAGAAAAATTACACGATTTTACCGCAAAACATGATGACTTCATAGAAATTTCGAGCGATGTATATACTTGAAGAACACAACAGTAAGTAAAACGTAGATATTATTAATTTATCACAGTAAGCTACGTATGTATCAAAATGTAGAAAAGCATACAACAATAAAAGATTTTTTTTAATATTACAGTTCTAATCGGCACTATATAGTCTCTCTGCTATCACAAACAGACACTTTTTTACTCTTGGCAGACTCATGCTGAAAGATCAGATTGGGGATCAAGCAAAATAAAATGTATATCGTACCGACAATAATACGTGTGGCGTACTCAAACTGCCGATTTTCGCAAACACGGCACACATGCCCAAACACGTTCCCCGTACCACAGTCGGAAAGATCTCAACTGTATATAGGTAGGTTATAAAAATGGTGCTCGTGACGGTTACTCTACCGAGTAACAGCACGATGGTCTTCATTATATCTGAAACAAAAACAGAAATTAAAAAATTAGAGTAGGAGTCTATGGATATTGTAACACGTTTTCCACCAAATTCCGTCCATGTACTTTGTGTGTCATGGGGTTTGACAAATGTGATCAAATTATCTGTGTTATATGTTTTGGTAAGTTAGTATATTTATTACTTACGCAAGTGGTATTATAAAACAAATAAACTTATACTAGAGTTGAAAAGTAGATATAGGGCAATAAAGGATAATCTGGGGCATCTGTTGGCCAAGTATATTGTATAAGCTAAATTTAAGTGAATATTAACCTATTATTTACCACTGTCCCTTTCTTGGGATGCTTGTTTCTTATTTATTCCTACCTAAGCAGTGGAACTTTTAGTTTTGATTGTTGCATCTAAATGTTGCACGGTCGGTTATAAAAGTTACAAAGTAAATAAAAATATTTTTTGCCTAATTAGTTTACTCTAGGAAATTAATTAATCAGTGTATTTTTTAGGTTTACACTTGGCATTGGCGAATAATGAGTTAACGTAATTGCTTTAAGTCATAAAGTTGTTTTCCACCATAACATATCCATTTTAAACATAATGTTATTCAATACCTGATTTTTTATGCAACAGTAAGAAACGAAATGCGCAATATAAAAAAGATTTTAAAAGATCTTTATGCTTGAGAACGAAATACAAATTAGTGATAAGACATTTAATCTATTTTTACGTATAATGGGAAAAACTAACTAGTAAATTCGGCGTATGTATATTGAAAATTGTGCACAAAAAAAAAACGCACTGCGATAAATATCTTTGTGACAGCATAAGGCTTATTATCAAAACTATTTGTTTTATCATTCGCCTCTTGTTCTTATTTGGCCATTATGTATTCTTATATATACAAAACATCTAACTATTACGCTGCATTGTAGAGTATAACAGTATTTGCCAAGAGTGTGGAACAATTTTTTAAAAATGGAATAAGATTATAAACAAATATGAGTGATTTGATCGGCTAATACATAAACTACCCTTATCAAATTTTATTTATAAATCATTAGTTTAAATTACTTTCAAACAAAACAACTCTATATGAAATAAATAACAGGAGTATTATTGGATCAAATTATGTAACATTAACGTTTCATAAGAAAAATTTTGGGACGCCACAGGGATAAAGAGGATCTTTCGTAGCACACGCTAGATCGTAATCTTTGATGTTTTCTGAGTTCCCACATCTAAACTGTAATTTCATACTTTTCGAAGAAGGTCCACCATATCTACCGAACACAAGGATTTACCGTTTCCGCAGATCATAATTGTATTTCTGTTTACGTCAATGCTTGAAGGATTAGCGACCTATTTCGTAATCTTATACACGGAATCATTAATGTGTTCCACGACCCCTGAAGGGGAGCAAGGGAGAGTTAGAATACGATCGTGGAGGTGTCAAGCAGCAGGGACCGGCTAAACCTGATTTATCGACTCTACGATCGACATGCGCGCGATTTACAAACTGCGCGAAAACTTATAATCATATGCGGTGTAATACATATTGATATATATTGTTGAATTGTTCATAAAACTAGCGGATATAATATTACGAAACCTAATATAAGTTATCGCCAGTATAAGAAGATGGAAAAGGTGGGTGTTAGCTTTAATAATTGAGAAAATGTCCTTCAAGAAGAAACTTTTGCATCTGAGTTGTTTCGTATGAGTTCGTAATATTAATTGCTTTGCCAATTGTTTAAACACAAGATTTTGTCGTGCGAAATTTCACTCATATGCAAATGTTTCTTCTTGAAAGATATTTTTTCTATTTTTAAAGGGCAATAACTTATATTAGATTCCGTAATATTATATTCGTTTGTTTCTATGAACAATGCAACTAAATATATCGAGATGTATTACACCGACGATGATTATAAGTTTCTTTGCAGTTTGTAAATCGTGCGCATGTCGATCACGATGTGGATAAATCAGATTCAGCCAGTCCTTGCCGCCTGACACCTCAACGGTAGTATTCCATTTTCTCTTTGCTCCTCTTCGGGGGTCGGGAGAACAAATCATTGTGTGTGTACGTCAGCATGTACGAGAATAGATGTGCGCTTTCCCGTCGAACCAATTGCATCTAAATTCCTGTCAAAGTTTGTTTTTGAGAGCCGCTGATAGCAATGTGTAATCAGTGTGAAATTAAATGAGTTTTATGATTCATAATATTGTTAGTTCATGCTATAATTGATGTGTGTTCATATAATATTATGAATTACCATATCATAGTTTACACGATAATTTAGATATAATGATATTTACGTAAACAATATTTAGAATGAAGTAACTTTTATCCTAGAAAAATGTTTGTAGAAATCTATCGTCGAGGATGGAGCGATCGTGTAGTAGCATTGTTAAAATTCCATTCTTCAAGTCTTATTCTTTTATTTCAATACCTGTATTATAATCACAAGGAAAAGCTACCATCAAAAATAAGTTAATCTAGACTAAATCATTTCATACGTGCGTACAAAAAATAAGTTACGTAATTAATAAAGAATAATGTATAACATACCCACAACCGATTCGCGTATTTATGTTATTTTATTATACAAAGAGCGATACAAAAACAGAATTTTTTTTAATGACAAACTTAATATCAAATCACATGACATTTATGTTTACTTATTGAGATTTTCAATACTTACCAATCCAAAATATAGCAGGATCCAACAGCACAATAAAGGCAGCCACCAGAATACAAATAACCCCATTAAGGAACTGATATATGAACATAGGTAACCGTCTGCCATATCTCGAGAGAACAAAGTAAATAAAAATATAAGTGGCAATTTCCAACGCTCCGCTTAGTGCAAATGTGATATGTCTGTTAATGGTGAAATTCGGTACCAGGATTTCGAAGATGCTGTATGCCATGCAGGTGGAAAACCTTTGAACCATGACAAAAATTCTGTTATGCTCTACGAAAAAAATCCTTAGTTCATTGTTCGTTGACATAAACATCTATATAATATGATGAAACTTCGATCTAGTATTTCTACAGTTGTACGGGAATAGAAACGATGAATACAGGAGAACATATGCCAAAAAACATTGAAGTAAAAGATGTAATTATGCCTTTTCATATCATATTTAGGTTTTTTTAATTCGACAAAAAAAAACTAATTGATCATTGTTACTTGGAAGTTTTCCCTTTGAAGTGAAATAAATCCCCTTTCGTGTTCAAAATATTTTTTTAGTTTAGAAAATAGGAAAACGATTGTACCTCAGTTCATTTCATAAGTTACGCAGGTCATGGATTTTTTTTATAATACACAATTACAAATTTAACTTATTACTCAATTTCGGGTAAGTACATATTATTCCTTGTTATGTCAAACTTTCACCTTCAAATTAAATTGCTTTTAATCTACGCACAAAGCTATAATTGTTATCCGATCATCAATCCGCGTATGATGCATTGAAGAAATCAAGTTTAAAGAAGTCCTTACGTTAAAAATCTTTGCTAAAGGGTATTTTTACGAAAGTGATAAAATATTGGGTAAAAGTTTTACATTTTTCTCTAAATGAAATCGGAATATGCGCTTTGGCAAAACTTGACATATATAGCCTTAAACATCGCTTATATTTATCACTTAAGAAATGTCAGACTTACCATCATTATTATTTTATTAAAACGCTGATTGCGTTACATTAAATTAAGACCGTTATTTTTTAAGCACCAATCTAATAAAACGCCAGATCAAGGAACAGCAAATGAGAAATAAATGATCATATATTACATGAAGTTTTTGTGAACAAAAAAGTGAATGACCGACACCGAAAAAAATGGTCTCAGAAATAATGCATAGAAGTCACGCTTTAGCTTCGAAAAGAAACATGCTTACTATTCTATTTATATAAATTCGTCAAAAAATTTCTGTTCCTCGTAAAGCAACAGAAGCAATATTAAATTGCCCGGAAAATCCATGCCGACTTTTCGATTCATCCGAAATTCGCATAAACTTTATGGAGAATCTAATCATTCAAAATGTTATATAGACAATATTGAGTTAACAATAGATTTAAGAAATATTACCATTGAAAAACCATGACCAGACTGTATTTCCGCAAGAGAAGATTTCCTAGCAATTTCTTCATATTTTGATCGTTCCTCATGTCCTGCCTTTTGTCTGCATCGCGACAGATTTTTGGTTTCTTTTCGTTCACTCTATCGCTTTTCAGCGACGTCGTAAACTCGACCACATCGCGATCGCTCTTCGCGGAAATCCGTTGATTGCAGACCGGTTGAGAAATCGACTTTGACTTTCGATGGCACTTGGAGCTCGACGGCGTATCTCTCTTCTCCGTTTCTGCATTTCCGCACTGGCGAATCTCCATCGTCGCCGCATTATTGGAAATCCTCTTTTGCGTGTCTTTTGTTGTCTGCTTCGAACTCGTTTCTAAGAAGAAAATAAGAAGCTATGAATATAGAATAGCTATTATCTATTTAACCCTTCGACGGTAAACACCGGATCAGTCATGATCTATACATTGTTTCTACTAATTTGTTCAATAAATTTGCGGAACGGAAATCAAAAAACGAATTTATAGTTGTAAAAAAAACTATAAACTAAAGTTTTAAACGAAGGTTTTTTTTCTTTACTAAAGTTTAAGAGTTTAAACTAACAAAATGTTAAACTAAAAGTTAAAGACTTTGTATTTTAAAAACTTTATAAGTTGATAAACACTTCAGACGTTGCTGAGAAAGTCGTATTCGAATGTATTTTTGTTGTTTTGTTAGTTAATGCGGCATTTACTGTGCACTCAGCTTTTGGAAACCCAAAACTTTCTTTAAAATATTGCAAAAAATATATTGAAATTTTGGTTGAGTTTCTTTATGAAACATGAAATATTAAAATTATATCAAAGTTTTAGTTCAACTGTTCACGCAGAGACGGCGCTCCGCGAACTTATTTAACAACCTAGTATTTCGTCAAAACTGTGATTTTCAATTACTAGTACGCGAAAAAGTAATTTTCTTTAAACCCTGCATAATCTTCGATTAATGAGGGGGCAATGGGCTTATAATGAAGTTTAAAATTAATAACGCAATTTCATATAAAAACTGAATTATTTAGAGTAATTATGTAACTAAATAAATACTGGCTACATTGTTGATTGAGTTGTGAACGGATGTGGATGTTTGCGAGAATTTATATAGTTCGATATTTTTCTCTGTAGAATAGCGCGGGTTTTGCAAAAATTGTTGAATAACTGAATGATTTTTCGATAATTAATCTTTGCAATACCTTACACTTTTCTTGTTTATCATTTAAAAATAACTTGAGCAAGAAATCAATATGTAAGAATGAACATCACGTGCTAAAATTTATGTATAGCGAAAACATTTAAAATAAAACTAAATACAGAGAAAACATTAAATATGGAACTAAATACATATTCTGTTTGAGCAGTATTATATTTTACTATAAAAACTCACGTTATGAAGATAGGACAGAATGAAAAAGAGTGAGGATCTTCAGAAAAAAGAATAATCTGCAGATGACTGCAATATTTTATACGCATCTAGATAAACTGCGTGTGTTCTTTCTGCATGCAAATATTGTCAACGACTGTTAGTGCATTAGCTACTAACGGTAAGGAACACTTGAGCAAGTGGTCGCCAGATGTTTATTACTCTATAAAAATCTCTACCAAAGGGTTACAAAGTAGCGGACAGTCAATTAACCATAAAACATCAAATGGACAAATATTTGTTCAAGTTCTGAACAAGACCTTCCACTTTTGCGGCATTGTCCCAACAAACTGATATCTCAATTTCAGTTAAATAGTCGACGTTCTTCCAACTAAAAAGACTGCTATTAGAACAACACGCCAGTACAAATTGATATGCGATCTATGAAACTAGATATAGCCAATAATTGTTTTAATCTTAGAAATTCCGTTATACTGAGCGACACATATACAATATAACTAACTTTTGGTATTCAGTTTGTCAATATACACGTTCTTTTTTATATCGCGTATGTTCAATTTTTGATCCTTGACTCTGGATCCTGTGATATCAGCCAACTAGTAGCAGTCTATAAACCTCGTACCATGAAAAGACCTGCGCTTGGGAAGGCCACTATATCTGAGAGCAGCAGTTGCTCTTGAAACAGAACACCCAACATTGCTAACCAGTGATACAATACAGCTTTCGCCAGGTAAGGTGTGATCGTAGATACGCACGCGCGCGGAGAGGGAGAGGGGGAGAAAGAGAGAGAGAGAGAGAGATTTTTCTCACTCACAACATAAACATTACAAATTTTCAAAAATAGAATTTAACAGTAGAATTACCGACGTTAGATATATACCTAGTTTTACCATACCCATTAAATTAGCGGATTTTTGGTCATGGTTTTTATTGTTGCCTTTGGCTTAATTTATGAACATAAAAAGAATATAATTTAACGAAAAAAAATACATTTAATAGAATGTTTCATTAATTATTAATGAAAAAAAAGCAAACAAAAAGACAGTCTTCAGACAAAAACCGTACATTTGAATATTTATCTCTAATATATACCTTGGAGTTACCCTTTCAGGCCTGTATATATTGTAAATTTTTCCACCTTTCAAAACTATTAAGGAATATCTGTGATTGATTACCTGTTTAATGACTTTAACAGGTTTCCAAAAAAATATTCTGCTGCTCACTTTCAAAAACTGTAACCCATTCACCCCTCAATCAACATGACCAGTATGGTCATGTTAGTGTTAGATACTGCAGTAGTCGTAAAGCTACTAGATTACCGCCTGACACACTTTTCAGTAAGTATTTTATCACATTAGAAATACAACTGATACCGATTGCGTCTTGATTGCATTTACTAGTTTGATCTCTTAGTTCTACACTGATTACTCATAATCAGAAGAAAGTAGATCCCGTTATAATAGTTGGACTGGAGTTGTTGGAGTTGCCTTATCAACATTGTAGTTCATTCAATATAGCTTTATATGAAAAATGTACTCCAAATTTTTTAAGGAAACATCTGAAGGTGATGTATGAATAAATGTATATAAGTATTGATGTCCATCATCGTATAAATGACTCATAAAAAACAATAAACTTTCAAATTGCTAAGGCCTTCATTTTGACGGGTCTTGGTATAAATAGGTATAGGTCACACCGATAATGGAAGTTAAAATAGCTGAGTGAAAATTGAATAGGAATATACAGCAGTTCTTATATTTCATTAAAAGTCCTCATAAAATTCTAGAACGATGCATAAATTGTATCGATATTTTTAAAGCGATAAATGTGAAAACTATCAAAACCATCTTAGTAGTTCTAGTGTTAAATATTGTTGAGCTTGTGGAAACTTTGTAACGTCTTTTAATTTTGTGTTATATCTTTTGCACCCCTAATTTTCTCATACTGTATGGTTTTAATTAATCAAATTTTTATGAATATTTTGACTATTATTCCTTTGCGGTCGGCAGATTTTTTGGATAGGAGTACCAGCTAGTCGGGATAAATTTAGTTTTTCGAAATTATTTTTCCCTACGTGATTTGAAGCAGATATATGGATATTTAAAAACACAGAATGTGTTGAAGCTAATCTATAGTGTTTAATAGTACTTATACTACATAACAACAGAAAGTTTTAGCTTTTGTAGCAAATATTACAATATGTACGCGTTTCTGATCTTTTCCCTGGTGTTTTCCTGTCGGAATATATCGCACAGTCTTTTTTGGTCCCTGCACGAATGATATAAATTTGATTATGTAACATATTGTTTACGGATAATGTTGATGATTGCGCTGCAGATAGTGTTCCGAGCCAAAAAGTTCTTGCCAACTCATCAACTACTGAACCAACCAACTCATCAACCTTGTTGTTTTCTCTTGTTGCTTTGTGCATTATGTGTGAATTGATCACGTACATCTCCATGCCCCAAAAGAATAATTTCTGTCACCATTTTAGTGATTTTCGCAGAAAACACATGCCGCCACAACGGCGACACCGACTTCTACGACAGTTTGGAAATGCCGCCACTGTGGCGGTACCAACGGCAAAGGGTTAAAATATTATATACGTGAATTAAAGAATTCATAAACTCGTACTTTGGTCTTTTTGCTGTTCAATCTCCGTTTTCGTCAGAAGATTCGTGACCTCATTTTTAGTTTCATCATTAGTGTTAGCTTTCTTCAAGTCGACACTTGTAACACGCGACTTCCTCTCAGGTTTCAGAGGTATGATATTTTCCTTGAAGCTTCCTACAGATTTAACGGTTATCCTCTTTCCCGATTTACTACAGCAAGCGTTGTATTTTGCTATTCTTTCGAACGCCATATCTGCCTCTGTTGCTTTACCCTTAGCCAACAACCATCTTGGCGATTCCGGCATAATCCTGTGGAAAAACCTGGTTGTATACGAAATGTAACGGAAATGCTTGCCAGACCATCGACAATATGTATTAGTATTGGATCAAAAAAGCATATTAAAACTCGTTTTTCTTTAATTTTACGCTCAGAGTATGGCGACAGTAGTAAATCTGAAATTAATTCTAAATTAGCGCAACCCTGCAGGGATAATAAATACGAGCACAAAGGTTTAAATTTATAAGGCTGTCACAATAAATTGCAGGCAAAACATTTACTTTCTGAAAATGCATTGGCATACATTACTCTTAATGGAGCGTATATTTTGAACTTGGTGTAAGTTCATCATAAAAAAATTAGATATTAGATAATTTATACTTAATTTAGTGTAAATTTTTTATTTATAACTACTTATTATCCATTATTTTAAAAAGTACCAATGCTTTGTTCAATTCAAAATGGGCCGATAAAAGAAATTGCGTAGCCATAGATTATAAAAGTACGTCCAAATTCCATAGACAGGTGGCGAGGCAGTGGCCACTGTTGATTACATTTGTATTATTTTAGGTGTCGAAAGTAACTATTATAAGCGAAATATATATGTTTTAATCGAGCGATTTCATAATTTCCACGACAATGAAGTTAATATGTACATGTGTGACGAATCTACTGCTTCCAGGGGAATGCAAGAAATAGCTTCTTGCTGTTTGAGATATTTACAAGCTGCAACGACTCAAAGTCATATTACTGTATGTGTATGTGTTACTGCATATGTGTGTATGTGTAAATATGTGTATTAACCAAAATAGAAATTTACAAATGGCATTGGTGTGATTGAGGGTTGCTCAATCTTTGGAAAATAACACAGAAATTATTGAGCATACATTTTTACCCTCATGACATTCATATCTTCCAAATGATGCAGATTTTGTTATAATAAAAATGGTATTACAAAAGAGGAATTTTCTATAGACGCCACAGGATTATTATCATGTTATAAAACAATGTATACAACGTAATGAATTTATTTTACACAAAATAAAACAAGAGAATTTTGTTTCAACAAGAAGTTTACAGAACGCAATTAAAAACCTATTAAAAAGAAATACTAATGGAAAAAAGATTTATATAAAACATCCATGGAAGACACAGAATTGAAGAATTTAATTTAACACCTACATGTCGGGAAAGACCGCTGATATTTGAAAAAAATTGCCCTGGCGCCTTTATATTATGATGCCAGGCCAGGTACATCATCAATATTTCAAAACACTGCCACGTGCAGAGCATAAAAAAAGAATAAGTATTACCAATATTGTATGTTAAGTCTAACAATACATAAATATAATTAACGTTAAAATTGAAAAATGCTACTTCTATTTTATTTCGTGTTATCATTCATAAACAAAATTGGATTAATACAAAATATACTTTAAGTGATATTTTATAATTAACACTATGCCGTCCGCACGTCTAATCTAGATTTTTTCGGTTCGCGCCGGTGGAACAGACTTACATCATTACCCGATAGTTTTTTCATGGTACCAAAGTGAAGCAACCGGCACTTACCCGAAAGTTTTTGCATGGCACCAACGTGGAGCCACCGGACGTCATAGTGCTTCCTAATCATGAAAGTGGTGTAAGTCCATTTGCAGCCCGTAAATATACATTCCTTCAGTCAAATTCGGCTGATAGGAATTTATATAATAAAATTACATATTGATAAATTAGTAGAAACATTGCTAGACTCGACAAAGTTAACTCGTATTTGTCAATTAACATATATGTTAACTTTTAATTTTCTCGAAACAGCAGAAAATAAACTTGCACTACTTTCAAAATAAACGATCCATTTGCTTTATGACAAACTAAGGACTTTCAACTTTACGGCAGAATGAAAGAAGATGCCGTGGTCTTATCGAGCAGTGAAAAATTTCGAGTTTTCACTGCTCGATAAGACCACTCTTCCTCCATTCAATTAACCGAGCAAGAAGACTAGGAGTTGCATATTTAACTTACGTCAGAATGTTGAATTGCAAAGTGGCAAAATACAACCATCTGTTTTTTAACTGAATCCACGATGTACGTTCAAGTAATAATTGATATCGTTAGTTAACTGTTCTACAGAATTTATTTGATCGATATTATACAAACTAAACCGTTTATGCAAGTCCAGTTAAGTAGTATTTGGGTAATCCCTCGCCACATTGATTTTAAAGGAAGATTAAAATTCATAGATCATATTCTAAAACTTTCCTTGTAAGATATTAATTGTCCTTGTTTCACTTACCAAATATAAAGAACCGTAATGGCAGTAGGAACAGAGATGGCCAGTTGCAGAATTCTCCAGTCAGGTATGACGTAACTCAGAACTGCGAGAAGGATGAGGCCAAAAGCCCAAGCGATTTGCATAACCAAGGCTATGAAAGTTCGCGCTTTCGCGGGGAACAATTCCAGGGAGAGAATGTAAGTAGAGTTTTGTAAGCCCTGCACGAAGACTCCTTGTAGACCGCGTAAAGCCAAAAATGTGGGATAGCTCTGTAATAAAATATAATCGCCCTTCACTATTCCCTTTCGGCAATATCATACATCTTGAGCATATCTCTAATTGAATTAAAATCAATTGATTTGTCACTGAAGGTAACTATCCTACTGTTTAAAATCTGGGATCATTCAATTAATAAGGAGAAATATTACAATGTGATTTTTTTATGAAAAAAATACAAATAAATTAGTATACCTTTACGAACCACCCATTAATACACGCAAGTTTAAAAAAAATAATACGATGTTTTGCGCTTATGGTATTCATATTATAAATGTATATAATGCAGATGCGTAAAATATAAAATGGTCTCAGAAAAAGGACCTAAAAATATATCGATAAAACACAAATAACATAATCTAAAACAATGATGTTAAAACAATATATTGTAGAATAATAATTGTAAACCTATATCATTTCTAAAGCAGCATGTAACTAGACGTTAACCGATACAAAGTACTAAACACAGGCCATTCGAAACCTGGAGTTCATTGGGAGAGATAAAAAAAGTGTCTAAGCAAAATAAATCTTAAAAGCAATCCTTTCAAGGTAAAATCCACTTTTCGCAATACATTGATTACATTCAAAGTGATTGAAAAATACACGTTAAAACTTTAGGAAAGAAATCTGTACACATACAAATCAAAAATATTATACAAACATAGGTGCTATATACCTCAGTTCTTAATACATTATTTACCATTGTCCTTTTTTGGGACGCTTGTTTTTTATTTATTTCTACTCAAGCAGTGGGACTTTTAGTTTCGATTGTTCTACCTAAATATTGTACTGACTGCTATCAAAGTTACACACTCATACAAACATTCACTAATTAGCTTACTATAAGAAATTAACTAATTACTGAATTTTTTAGGTTTGCACTTCACTTTGCCATATGGTCAAATTATGAATGATTCGCTAGGGGTTGCAGGTGGCTTGAATAGGGGCTCGTGCCGTCATTGCACGCGACTGCCCCGTCGGACGCCGTTGCGTGGCAATCGAGCAACACCGACAAATTCGAATTGTGGTCTGCCTGAACGGTTCTCAATCCACCCCCACCCCCCCCCCCACCCCAAGTGTTGGCGCCCCTAAGGTGCAGCAGCGTGGGGAGGGGGGCACGGTGATGTTCCCCGTTCCATCCCCCAAACTGCGCATAGCATAGCCGCCGTGGCGGTTTTAACCGGTACGAATTGGGCACTTGCCCAGCTCCCCCCCTCGAGGGACCTGGGGAGTCTATGAAGATCTCTCCCACGTAAAAAAAAAGAAAAAAAGGATTATGAATGATCACAGAAGACATTTCAAATGAACACGAGCTCCAGTGTGCCATGGGCCGCCGATGAGCATCAGTAAGATAGATGCATAAAATATGCTAATACAGTTCAAATTAGTTGTTGTGTATAATATTTTACCATTATATGCGTAACGTAACACAAGAAATCCTGACAAACAGTAAATCGTTTCCATCCTTAACAAATTTGCGCATTTTTCTAGAACAATGACCAGTAGATCGACGGAATTTAAAGAAGTTAATGGCTTTAATATTAAAGCGACAAAAAGTGCGTAATTAATATCGCTTTTTTGGATTTCATGGAATATTTTTCTACATTTCAAACACGAAACTGGTTTCAAATTCATCCATTCACCTTCATCTACTACATTTCCCCAATTGTCTTTTTCAAACACATAAAATTCTTCATCGCTACTAGAAAATTTCAGGTTCCGACTGGTACTTGATTCTTCAACACTTTTTTTCTTTGCCATATTTTACAAGACTGGATAGAAAGAATAGTACGCATGTACGCAGGACTTCGTCTCTCCTAAAATTGCACTGATAGTGCCTGTCTGAAAAGTATGGTGCGATTTGGAACAAACACAAACTTTATTAACTGTATTCAAAACGGTGTGTTTTTGTTTACGTAATTTCTCCGCGAATCAGCGATCACCATCCAAATCGCAACTTACGTATGTAATTGGTTTCAGGCCGCAAGCCTCCCACCACCCCCTCCATTTAAAATACATAGCAGTTGTATTGATGATATAAAGGGTACCGACAACTAAGTAATATTCTTATTACATGTTATTGAAATTTCGAGTTCTTATAGTCATGGTAATTTTTCATTTTACACGACAAATGTACACGTCAACCGCATTGCAATAGAGGTTCGATCCGACGTGTATACACGTTAAACGCGCTTAACTAGTTAAAATACCAAGAATGCCCGTGTCTTACCTGCACAACGTATAACGCCACCGCCATCGTGCCTTGCGTGTAAAGACAAATTGCCTGAACCGGAAGTCGGCCTATGCGATCCGCTAAAATTCCGGATATCCAGGCACCTAGAAGAACTCCAACGTAGTAGATGGTTGGACCAAGAAACGTTAAGTAGCGTCTTTCGCAGATCAATTTCCATTCCGTGACCACACTACTTTCTCCATATTCAGTTTGAAATTGATACTCGGCTGAGCAGAGGCCTGACTGCGGCATTCCCAGAGAATCATGGGTCAGATTGGCATCAAAGGTTACATTTTTTATATTCTGACAGCCAAACGTTCTGTTAGTTGTATTTCGTTCCTGTCAAAAATAATAGATAAAAGTATTAACCGTTTGGGGTGCTATGTAGAATATGATTTGACATTAAATCTTAGTCTTAATGTATTAATTCTTTGGGAGTTAAAAGTAAAATATCGATATTTTGCGTTTCAATTTGTAAGCGAATAGGTGATTCCAAGAATACTTCTCGTAATATAATTTTATATTATATTAGTATGTATTTTGTTACTTTCACTTTCTACGTACATTTTGTCATTTGAATGAATATATACATTAAATATTCTATTAAATATGCCTTGTAATGCTAGCTGTAAATAAAAATCTTTTTAATTTAGTAACAATACACAATAGACACAAGATCGCCTAATGTGTGTAACTCCATTTTTAATCATAATTTAACAATAGATTAATAATTATGATAGGCGGCTTAAGAATATTGCGCTTATACCGATGATTAGTAAAATTATTTTAATCAGCATGCAATCTTTTGATTATTTGCAGTAACAACTGGTTAAGCATTATAATAACTGAAATCAAGATAATTTACCAGTAATACATTAACTGTGATTGCTGGCATTTAAAAGAATGACATTTATTTAATGAACGAAAGAATGATAATATTGTATTAAAGCTGTAATACGTCAGTCGAAGTAATTAACGGCGCAAGACCGTGATGATTGATATATATTAAATGGGATGCCCAAAAGTTGGTAAAACGATGTTATCAACATTAAGAAAATTTTCCTCATTAACGTATATGATTATACTTTAATTATTTTTTAATAATTAGTTATAGCGATTTTTGGAAGCATTTTTGTGAAAATTTCCTCTTATTCGTCATTTGGTGTATGGAGTCTTTAAACGTATCATTCTTACATCACTACTTAATAATAATAAAAGTAATAATAAAAGTTATAAATTAAATTTAATTATCTACTAGTTAATTTAATTATTTAATAATTAATTTATCATGATGACAAATTAATACAAAAATAGGCGTTGGAAGAGATCAGTCCTTTGGGTGGCTAGGCCAGAAATCGTTTCCCAGTCTAGAAATGGTTATCATAAGAGTTGTAAGTCTAAATTTAATTTATGATCTTAATCATTCATAACTTAAATTTAAAAAATATGAATGGAGAATTAATTCTTACATCCAGCCATTCAAATGTTTCTAAATCTTCAATTGATTTTCTGTAAAATAAAATCGCGCTGTTCAATATGTTTAGCAATTATTTGATATATTTTATTTGAATTAGTATTCTTTCTTTTTATATTACTATCACTTCTTAATTCTTATTAATTTCCATTTCAAGAGTACATATGGTTTAATACATCTTCTTACAAAAACCTACATCTTATTTCGATTTGAATGTACAATATATATTGGTTGAGTGCAAAAGTTCGTGCGGAGTTTCAATAGAGGGAATTATGAGAATCGTAAAGTGTCGTCATTAATACTTCCATCTACATGGTATATATCGTTGGAAAGGTGAAGTCTTCAGCTTTCATAAAAAAAAAAATCATTCGTTTTCATACAAACTGCTTCGAAAAATATCACTTTAAAAATGAGTATCGATAGGGTGCATTTATGGCATGTTATGCTTTACGAGTTTCGGAAGGGAATAAACGTTGCCGCAGCCGTAAAAAAACCGCTTTTCGGCGTTTAAAAAAGATGGGATTCGACTTGAAGCTCGATATATGGGGCCCCATTTGCTAACCGAGGAGAACAAAATCAAGCAAATTTCTGCAATCGTTTCTTTACTCGGGCGGCTCAATAACGAGTCGTTTTCGGATCGATTAGTGACGGGCGATGAGAAATGGGTCTTCTACAACAATGTTCAGCGCAAACGGACATGGAAACAGTCAGGTGAGCATGGTGACGCAATGCCAAATGCCAGTTTGCACCCGATGAAGGTGATGCTCTCCGTTTGATGGGATTGCAAGGGCATAATCTATTTCGAGCTTCTCTCCGCTGGCGAAACGATTGATTCGGGCAAGTACCGTCACCAATTAACCAATCTGAATCGAGAAATCAAAGAGAAACGTCCGATTTTGTCAAATCGCAAGGGAGTCGTCTTTCATCACAACAACGCCAGACCACACGTTTCGAAAAAGACGCTGCGCAAACTGAAGAGCCTGAAATGGGATGTCCTAACGCATCCACCGTATCTCCTGATATCGCACCATCTGACTATCACTTGTTCCGGTCATTGCAAAATTATTTAAATGGAAAAAACATTGACTCTTCGGAGGCCTTAAAAAACGGTGTCTCTTCGTTCTTCGAATCTAAACCGCGCAGTTTTTATGATCGAGGCATCCGTATGCTGCCAGAACGTTGCGAAAAGATTATAGGAAACGATGGAGAGTATATCATTGATCGAATAAAGATTTTTGTTTGCCGAATCACTGTGTGACTTTTACTCACAAACTCCCCACGAACTTTTGCACTCACCCAATATATAATGCCGTCACAGATACATACTCTTTCTCAATTTTACAAGTCAGTGTTGTTTTCAAGATGATTATGTAGAATAAACAATCAGCCCTCAACTTACTGGAATTCTTTATCACTTTCTTTCTTATTTATAATCGTTTCTAAAATTTGTATCTAATATCAGCGTCAACTGGGTCAACATATGCAATTATAATACCCACTTGTAAAAAAATACCTTCATTTTCACGTTTCATTTAGATAAAGTATACATAAAATAAAACGTCAAAGCTGAATGTTTGCCGTTATTAATGTCCATATACAACGAACATGAATATCGTAATCGTTTTTAACGGAAATCACAGAAACACACAAAGATTATAAAAAAAAAGTTTGTCATGTAAGAGGATATGCGTGCATCTAACCTTTAAAACATCGATGTATTTCTATACTTAAATTTTTTGCTTGGAAGTAAGACTACGTGATTGAACCCTAAATTTGCAATATAGTATTTTTTTTATATTTGTTATATTTATATGTGCATTTACGTTTACATTATTTTTAAAATACCCGGGACTCTCGCCCATTGCGACGGTCGTGACTTGCCCAGATGCTTCAAAATTCTTTCTTATATTTAGTTAATATTATTATTAAAATTTTAAATAAATGTATAATTTCAATACATGTATTTTTATACGTTTACTATGCTTTAAAGTATTACTGCAATACATGTACATACCAATATGTATACTATAATTTATCCTTACGCTTTTTTATCTTTTAGGTAAAAGGTACTGTCAAACTACACAAAAACATATTCTGTTTTTCCTTGATGATTATTATACTTTTTTCTAGAATATAATACACGCACGTTAAAATGCAAATTTAAAGAAAGGAATAAAATAAAGAAAAATTGCAAATCAGCGTCGTGTCAGTCGATCAATCCTTTTATATTTTGATTGTATTTTCAATTTGTTAACCTTGAAATATTTCATCCTATGATAAACTGTATTTCTTCAAAACCTAATATGCCTCCATAAAAAAATATAAGCATTATTACAATTTCATACACAAATGTCTGATTACGACTAAATTCTCATTTTATTTCAACTTCACAAATTATTGTTACTAGAATACTGAAATTACAATCCTGAAAATGCTCGGTATTTATCCTCCAACTTTCCTTTTTTCTACTGTTATATATAAAATCACACGTATGAATGAGAATCGTAGTATCGATGATTGACTATATAAACCAACGAGAAACGAAATTAACAGTAGAAAATTTAATGTAACAACTACAAACTTACCTCGCAGTAGAAATTTGGCGTGTAGTTATGAAATACCGAGATCGCGTGGCTCATCGCAACGATCACATAATTCACCCCTAGCAATAGTGCCAGTACCACTTGAAAGCACCCCACTTTTACCTTCTCAGCATTCATGACTTATTATTGTTTATCAAAATAAACAGCACTGTTTCCTGATCACCATTTACTAGGGGAAAACACTTTAATCCTGTACATATCCTGCGTTATGATTTGCACCAAATTAATTTATGTATGCACAAATAATTCCAAGAAATTCCTCGAAAATGCTTCACGGCAATTTTCTCATTTATTTGCTTCCAACAATTCCATTTGCCTTGCTGTATTTAATATCCGTCCGGATTCGTAAATTTCCTCTTGCTACTGTCTTCTACAAATTTTTTGCTTCAAGAGTTCCTTGCTATTCTTCCAACGGATAACACATAATAAAAATTCAAACAAAATTCGCAGCAGATATTTTCTTCCAAATCAATCTACTAAACTTCAAATCATGTTGTACCGGAATAGAAAATTTGTCTTATTATAGTACTGCACAGCTTTGGTGCTCCAAAGGCTCTTTGTTATTGTTCTCAGGAATACTAAATGTTTCAACGAAATCTGCAGCGGTTGTTTCATTCGAGCTCGACATTGGAAGCTTGGAATAATGATCCGTGGTTATTAAAGCCTTCTCTTGCAATTATTCTGGGTAACTTTGTTACTCACAAAACTCTTTGCAACTGTTCTCACGGATAATGAACATTTTTTTTTTATTTCTGGCGTATATTTCTTTCAAAATCGACGTTGAAAGCTTTGAATAATGTTCCGCGGTAAAACAGGTTGTAGCAAACGATGTTGAAAAAGTGAAGGTGTTTCGTAGGTGTCAGGCGAAGCTCGAACAAAGTGTCATCGGCGAAGGTAAAGCTCGCACTGACAAGGAGAGGATCGGACCGGGTGCTTCTCTCTCTTTATTTCTCTCTCTCTCTCTCTCTCTCTCTCTCTCTCTCTCTCTTTCTCGCTCTCGCTCTCTCTCTCTCTCGCTCTCTTGCTCTTTCGCTCTGGAAGGATGAAAGACGAAAGAGAAGCCGATATTCCTACTGGTCTGTAGCCTAACAGGGACAGTGGCACGTGCCATTGTTTAACGACTGTAAGCGGCACGTAGTCCATTATGACACGTACGTCAGTCGAAGCTAATCTTTGGCCAATGGTAATTGATTTTCGAACCGGGTGGGATCTATTAAGCGTGCAATTTAAGCCGGAGTATTTTTTGACCCGCCTAGTACTTTATAGGTTTTTGATTTTTAAGAGAATATACAGAAAATATGCATTTTAAGAAACATTTGTGAAAGTTAATATGTTTTAAAAAAATAATACAAAACTCAGTAAAATATATACCTTTCTGTTTAATGGTATTATTTTGATTTTACAAACTGATATTATAAAAATGACACGCCATACCTTGTATAAAAAGTGCATTACATATAGAAAGCGAAAATCTAGCACAAGACGTTTTTATTTTTTAAAAATTACATATATAGTGTATATATGTTTCGGTCAAATGTTTATTACCTATCGATGTAACAAATTTCAAAAAATGTTTTACATTGACCGTAACATACATATAGAGATTTTGATAGGGGCGATGTGAAGTAGCGTTTCTTCGTTGTTCCACTTTACATAAGACATATTTTAACTAGCAGTTGCGTTGTCAGTGATAAGGGATATTTATTTCTTTTATTATTTTCATCGAACAGTATATGCGATCGACGGTATCGTGACGTCGCCGGAACGTAATATGTTGTTGGATGCTTGTGACTTTGCCAAAATTAGCTATATGTCGGCGATGTAGGTTAACACGTTCCGTGCTGAATTTTCTGTTCAGGCTATTTTTCTTCATTTTCCTCGCAAAACGAAAAGTTAAAAAGGAATTGTTTATTATTAACTATAAAAGTCGTAAGTCATATGGTAGAAGTAAATTGTAATATCATTGTGAGATACACACCGCATGGCTTGGACGAAAATCAAAAATAAGTCTGAATATCGAAAAATCGGTTCAACGCGGAACATGTTTACGCTGCTTTATCCTCATGTAAGGCAATGTCGTGGAGTGAAAAACCATAATGAGTTATCAGTATGTATTATGCTGTATATGCCTTGTGGATCCCACACACACTATTGTGAGAAAAAATAATCAGTAGCTTTCAATATTTCCTAAATTTCAGTTCAACCTGATTAAACGTGATCGAGTTAACATTCTCAATACCGTCACGCATCAGTGTAAGTGGGGTTTACAACTCCGCAAAATTCATCGTGTAGAATTGCAGTATTTCATGAGGTAACACGTCGATATATTCACTATTATTTTTTATAACTGCTATAATTGTCGAATACCTTAAAAAGACGAAAAACTATTAAGTTAAAGAAGACATTAAAATCTGCTATGATCGATGATACGAGGTGCTTTTTTTTACAAAAATCCTATTGACATATAAAAGAACATCAAACACATTTTAATCCTCACAAAAATTTGCCTTCACTGTCGGTGACTTTGCTCCATTCTTTATATAACCGATAATGGCACAAAAATATTAAAATTTTAAATAGTTTTATGGTACATTCAATATAAAAGCACCGAATCAATTTGCACCGATAATATCTTACTATAGCCCCCGTGAGTCTATGACAAACAATTTGAATTCATGATCATTTTTTATTGAAATAATTTTTGTTTTACTGTTAGAAAATCGAAAGGGATGTACGCACGTCCTATACATGAAATTTTGTCTGTAACATTAGGGACAAAATGCATTTCTGTTCAGTATTATATATAATAAAAACAACAGTAATACATAATATAAGCGTAATTATATACACGTACTCTAATAATCGTAACTATAAATATGACTTTCTCTGACTACTAAAGCCGCTATTCACCATTCCAAAGCCCTACGTTCAAAATCATCATGTGGACGCCTATTTATGTTATGAAGGACTCATAATCCTGCAAATATTTAATAATATAAGGAAAAACTTTTGAAAATAATACGTGTACCATGATGTACATGTATATTAATCGAATTTTTGATACTAAACACGTGGTATGTTAATTGTATTGCAATAATGGTAGATTAATAGATATAATTACTGGCATTGTGATAATTCGCTATTAATTTATTAATTGAGATTGACAGTGGTACATACCACCCCCAAAGAACATCTATCTTATTCATTCTATCCGCTTGATATTATAGTTTTTATGCTACTTATACTTACAAAATTAAAGAAACAAAGAGTACTCTGTATAACTAAACAAAAAAGCAATCAATAATTTATTCCGTTCATATGCAAAGTTATTGGTATACATACGATACACACGTACCATGTGAAAGCATACTCTATAACAAAGACATAATATCGACAAAATTACATTGGAAAGCATTTAGGCTATTGGCACTATCACTGAGTCCAAATGAATAAATTAAACAAGCTATCGTATTCAACACAAGATTGCAAAGACAGGTAGACAACTTTTATTTTATTATGGTAAAGAAAAAAAACTCAAAGATCAATATTTCAACTGCAAAAATCTATTAGACATAGTTTTTATAAGATTTATATTGGTAATCAAAAAGAATCACAAATTTTCCTACAAAATATTCTCTATTAAAGTTACTTTAAATAAAAGTATTTCTCTGTATATTTTTATAGCAACGTTGAATATAAAAGATGATAATATCGAAGACAATATACTTCATGCATTTAACGTAACAATCCTCTTAGCAACTAATTGACTTACAAGGTACTTATAGTCATTTAAACCGTGACAGGAAATTAAAATATCTTGGTGTCGGCGATAGAATAATTATTCTTGTTGGCAATCATATGTGCAGTAGAAAGTTATGCTTATCCTCCAAAGGTAGTAAAAATAGTAACTAATGTCGTTTGACTAACATCAATTATGATTTTGTACAATTCTATGTCAATTTTTATACAAATTGGTTATATTCCTTTATCGTTTGTATACAGTTTTTCAGTTATTTTTATCTTACCTTTACATAATTTTAGATTATATGTTACATGTGTAAAAAGATATAAATTACACCTATTAAGTAGTAGATCAAACAGAGCGATTATAATCCACGGGTAAACTCTAAATCAGCAAAATTTTTGAAATAAGAGAATACTATTTATTTATGCATTTATAGACAGAGAAAATGGAAAAATTATTGTACGTGAGCGATTCTTTATACAAATATCAATATAATAGACGATCTTGTATTGTTTGTTTAGGGGAACCATGAGTCATTAGTGGAATTAGCTTATATATAATTTAATTAACTTAGTCAATACAAATCATTTAGTCCATATTAATAGAAGTCTAATGTCTACATTATTGTCAGTGTTTTATATATTAAGCATGTTTTATAAAGTGCTAAACATGTCCAAGTTTTTTGGACTTTATACAATAGCGAGGAACAAGTTTCAAATAATGTTTTTTACGTGTATATGTATCCTTTATAAAGGTTAAGGATAATTTATTAGGTATACTGTAATAAAAGTTTAGAAAGTCGTAATAAATATTTAGTTTTAGAACTTCACTGCTTACATGAAATCTGATTATAGAACTTGAAGAAAGTGAAGAAAAATGTTAACAATTTATAATTTTCTCAATATATTTTATGTATAGACACTTAAAATTAATTGCGTTTTATATCGTGGAATATAACATTATAAGTTTAAAAAAAACTATATATATATATAAAAGAAAATATATAAATTATAACACAATATATAAAACCTTTGCAATCAAAATTATAATTCATGTCAATAAAAACTGTTATACTAATATCAATCCAGTTTCTGTTAATCATCAAGAGACATGTATATCAGTATTGCGATCATATTTCGGAAAACATGGAAGACAAAGAGGAATTTAAAGATTCATATGATCATTTGCTCACTGTAACAACATATTGAAAAATGTCAAAGACTACACTTTCACCAATTTAAACAAAACTAATGAAAAATCTATAGACAGATTATTTCGACTCGTCGATTATTCTAATATTGAATATAACTACTACTGAAAAAATTAGTTTCCAATCTGTTGGCCGTCTATCGAGGATCGTATTTTCTCATATTTCATATTCTGCGCAGTGTGTGCTTCCTCTTGGAAACCTATGCGACAATAATTCTTCTCGGAATTTAATCCGTATGCCATTGTACGTCAAAACCCAGACACGTGACGCATTTAAAGCTCCATCCTTGGTCGATCGTGTTATCCATAAAGGTCACGAGGATCTCAAACCATCGGAAGCACGTTTACATTAGATTTCGAGGTTCCTATTAGTAGACTCTGATACAGGAAGTTAGCACGTGTCCCGGCTTTGTGGAAGAATACCACGAATTCTTGGCACTCCCTGTATACACGTGGAGCTACACAGGCTATTGCACCGGACCGATAACGCCGTGGTCATGTGTACGACTGATTGAAACAAGCATGCTGTTTTACTAGATGCATAAACAGTATGTTTAACGTTAATGTTGAAACTACAGCTTATTGCCCTGATATACTGATCATGCATGTATAATTGATATATTTTCATAATTGTATGGAAATATCGAAATTGGACCCGTCCAGATTGGTCTAGTGCTTGAAATCAGTTGTCCGCGCTTTTAAATAAACACAATAATAAATTAGTCTAAATTAGTAAACCTGGTTACCCCTGACTCTCCTCTAACTCGAAACTGTATATGATTTAATGTTAATGAATCTGAATCCATAAATTATATTTTTGCTTGGTTTTATAATTATTTGTTGTTGACTCTATAAGGGTTATGTTTTTTTTTATCGTTGTCAACATCATTTAACACAAAGTTTCAGATTTCTTTTATTAAAATATGAATAAATATTAGTGTTTATTCGATTTTTATCGGAATTAATAATATTTCATTCTCGAATGTACATTGTACGGTGTGAAAAAATCTTTGATAGTTTTTTGTTACGAAAATCTTTTCTTACGTAGTTCTTTAATATTTACAAAAGTGTATTTCTATTTTTTAACGCTTTTTTTTCGGAGTACATTCTAATTATTAATATACCAGACTTTATTATATTCGCAATATAAATTAATATCTCGTGTAAATCTAGATGCATGCTGTACCAATTGTATTTCTTTAAATATTTTTTTTATTTTTATTTATGTAATGATCTTAGTCATATTTATTTACATATGTCTTATTATAAAATATGCACAAATATCAAAGAAGTATAATTTTACATATGCCGTAAATATGTAAATTTATTAATTTCCAAACACGAATATATTAAATTACAATGTATTATACAATGTATTAAATTATGAATGAAAAATCTGAACAATATATTACGTTATTTACGTGAATAACATAAATCGTTGATCTCTTCGTTTTATTTCGTGACTCAGAAACTGCTAAACAACGTTTGTTGCACATCTTCGTGTATCGTACACATGCAGCATATAAATAGCACACTCTGATATATCATAACACACGCGCGCGCATACACACACATTCTTTTAAATATAAAAATTGAATGCGACATGACACATTTAGATGCAATTAGAAATTAAAAAATAAGTAGTGGCTGAATAGCCACACGTAACATTTTTTACAATTATTCCACGAGTATGATATACTCACAGGCAATCATTTTTTAAAATAGTCCTTCTTTTCTCAACTTTGACATAACACGATCGAGGCAAGGTGTCACTTTTTCTTTTTTGTGTAAAACAAAGATAGTTTTTTTCTTTGGTCGTATCACCTCGAAATCGTGTAAAAAAGGCCGCATAAAAAAAAATTAGGGAAGTATTTTACTTTCTTTCACATTTTCCTCTGAATTCTGTTAATAGTTGTTGAGTTAATGTTAATGTTATAAGAGAAATTTAACATACTATTTTCACGGTAATAAATCATATTCAATGTATTTCAAAGTAGTATCTGTTACTTAAAAAAGCTGTTCACTTTAAATTACTACCAGTTGCCTAAATTGAAACCATTCAATTCTCTGTCAGATTTAACAAAATACATAACATTTTTTGTAACATTTACTACTAAACCCTGTCAGTTAGTACTCTCTGATATTTGTTACATTAAAAACGTTTTTCTAAAGTTAGAAATAAATGCATCATCAATATTTATCAATTTAAGATTTGATCGCTCTTTTCAACCAATATTTATATTTTTAGGTGACAGTAAAAGTGATAATAGCGCTACTGTTGTTCATTACGTACATCAGATGAAAAAAATGAGACATTGTAAATAAGCGACAAAACAATTTAATTCGGAATATATTTTTCTCAAAATAACGCATCAAAACGGAAGCGACAAGATTCCGTAAGTATAATTTAAGAAGGGTAATAAAAAAAAATTGAAAAATATTACATTACAAAATTTGAAAAATTAAAGTTAGACAAAGAACAAAAACAAATATTAGAGATACTGGAATATATCGTTTTTTCTATTATCGTGCGGTATCCATCTGCCCCCTTTCCGCACCTTCCCGATTTTTTTGAGATTCTCTTGAATACTCGACCATGAGTATCCGAGATTGTTCGCAATTTTTTCAATCGATAAAATTAGATTGCTTTCGATTTCAGTACTCAGTATGGCATCGTCCACTTTTCTAAGTCTTCCACTTCCAGGGCTATTTTTTAAATCAAAATTCCTTGAACCATCTTGAACACTTGCAAATATCCAAATAATCGCCAAGTACAGCACAAATATTTTTAGCAGTTATTACCGTCCCTTTTGCCAAAAAATGATAAAGCATCAAATTTCGAATAAAATCTTTGCTTGATAAAAATTGATTTCTTGTAAATTTGCGCACAAAATTAAAATTTTACAAATTAGAATACACTCCTGAGAAATGAAGCCTCCGAAATGACACAAGACACATCTTCAAAGGGCAGTAGTCAAAACGCCATTAATCCCCGAAACCGGTCAATGAAAATTTAGTTTAGTAAATTCAAATTCGGTAAACTTTCGCTATCTTTAAAATGAATTTGCTACATTTTACGTTATTGATTAATTTAAGAAACAATGTTTTGAGGATTATTTTTTTAGAATTAATTTAGAAGCAAAACTTTGCTTCAGGGTGCTATTATTTAACTGTTTTTTTTTCGTTTTTTATTAGTACTCCAAAATAGAATAAATATAACGGTTTTCATGTGGGGATCAAATATTACGCATTTTTCATGAGAACAGAACAAACATCTGCAAATCTACAGCGAAATAAGGTTATATAATTTAAGTAATTTATATCCTAAATTACAGTTCATCAAAAGGTGCAATTGTCTGAAATCCGATCAGCAGTAGAGAAAGTATGAGACTGCAAGAATGAAAACTCAAGTATATCAAGCTATGTCGAGAATCCATATATATATTGACAGATTGTGCAGCTATTGTAGTGGGTTGTAGTACTTCCTTTAGTATTATTTAAACATTCTTCACAATCGGACATCCTACTTTCGAATACCAATTTGATACTGAATGTACATCTAAATACGTAGGAATACACTTACGTAATTTTAATAATTAGTGTCCTTAAGATCTATAGCGTAAGATTGATATATTTACAACCTGTAAAATTAATTGTCACACTTGGATCGTTTCTACCTTATCTTAATCGTAAAAATCCAACTTTAATGAAGAGAAACGATGTTTACTTTTTAAAAGAAAAAGTCAGTTATACAATTCTGCAGTAGCAGATATTAATATTCATGGAAAAGGACAAGTGTTGTATGAATCTATTAGCATAAAATTGAAAATGTAGAAGTGTAAGAAAGATGTAAGATTTCCAAGTTATGACGTCGATTGCCATACGCGGGCAGTTCCTACGTTATCTTGATTGTACAGTCATCGGTGGAGAGAGGTGGTGTTTCCTTCGTTTCTGGAACTGTTTCCGTATGCGGAGGCGGTCACGTCCGGTCCTGAGCGCATCCTGTCTTTCATCGGTGGCTCCACACCGTCGAATCGATCGTTGAATCCAAAGGGAGCGTTTCCACCAACTCGCTGAACCTCCTCGTTGGACGTAGAATAATCCAGAGGATGTCATAGGTATGGCAGACGATTGTATAGGCTGTCTCAAAATGAACTGATATTTTAATCAACGACATTAGATATTTTTTGCCTCCTTTCATGTATCACAATGTAAGTTATTTTTAGTTCGTTATTTTGTACTATAATTACCTTCCTATTATCCGCACTATATTTTTCGTTTTATTTTTTAGCCTTTGTATTTTTTAAAAGGTCTCCTTTATGAAGAACAAAACGCAAAGTAAAAGATATTCTCGTCGTGCTAATTGCCTGCTCGATTATAGACCACACATCCCTAAATTATTATTCTTAATAGTATTCGAGCAAACTCGACCGAGTTATGAACTGATATTTTGTTCTTTAAATAAAACGCAGTTTTTATGCGAATATTGCTGATGATTTTAGTTTACTGGAAAATACAAACGCAAAGGTTATTGTTATCGGACTACATGTGATACTGCAAACAAGCGATATGGTTACTATAAACATTATTTCACGGTATTTTAAGATTTTAAACTAAGGCGATATGCATTTGCCACCAAGGTCGTCAAGATCATCCGATTTGAGAACATTAGTCTCCGTTTTTTAGGTTTATCTTAAAAATTGAATATAACATAATAAGCCATACACGATTCTATAGCTGAAAGAGGAAATTCGACATAAGATCGTAGACATTTAACCGCAATTTTGTCCACGCGTCGCGAAAAATTTCGCTAAACCGAGACTATTTCACAAATAATATTTTTTTACTTTTAAATAAAATAAAAATATCATAAATTTTCAATGAAAATTGTGTGTTACGTGAAAAATAACATATCAATTCATTATGGGGTACCCCTTATTATAAGGCTATGAAATTTACGGTAATAAAAAATACTAAAAATTATCGTATTCACACAGCAAATAACAACTATTGATACACAGTAACGATCAGAATTACTTGTGTTCCGAAACGAATTACTGAAATAAGTGATAAATCTATTACGATGCTTACAGAAGTTAAAGATTGTCGCTCACTTAACAATACAGTATCAGAAAAGCCGGTTATTTTGTTGTTTTGCTAGTGTTTGGCATACACGTTTCGTGTCGGCATAACTACGGCATCGGCGCCACATCAGCAATGCATTGGCAAAGTCATCATATGTGCTACCTGACATTTCATAAAGCAGTATATCACCTTAAACACCTGTTTAATATTGAAGAATTAGATTTAATAGTATGACTTCTTAACAAAAGCTGAAATAATAAAAAAAGAAGGTAGACCATTAAGAAGTAAAAAAAAAAGATAGAAAAATTGTATTTCTAACGATTTCCATGGTCTGTTTAGTATTCATGTTCACGCACGAAACATTTTCGGTTCCATTGTACTATTTGAAATTTTACTAATGAAGTTCTTGGTACCTCTTACCTTTCCACCCTGGAAGATGTGGCATGGCAATAATAGACACCACTGAAAGGGTTAAGAAAAAGTGAGGATAAATGCCACACTAGAGAGTGACAATAAATTAGTAAACGACAAACCAATGTTTTTACTGAAAGAATATGTGTTCTCTTGCTTAACGTTAATAATAAATATAAGATTGTGTTATTTCTTTGTTGTTTACCTTACACTGAACTCTTAATTTCCTATTGCTTTTCTCTATATGTAATATTTGATAATTCTAAGATACGAATCATTACAGGAAATTGTGTTGTAAAATGCCTATAATCGAAATGTTTGTGCTAGGAGCTGTACAATAAAATTTTATAAAAAAATTAATATTTACTAGAATAACCCTTGTTTCAACATAAATTACTCGAGCACATCTTTACGGCATTAAATCGATTAAATAGACGCATTCTTTTATTGAAAGAATCCCCTACTCTATTTGAATTGCAGTTTAAATATCATTCACATTTTTTATTTATCGTTCGCTAATCCATCAGGGTAAAACCTATAATGGAAAAAATATTCCATCCTCGGTGATTGCTAGTGCGACTGACATGCCGTGAATGAAAGACAGTTAATTTTGAGAACCTTAACACTCAAAGATTTAACGCGTGGATGACACGCTAATTTTGCAGAACTCGCCACTGGGGCCGTACAAGTTCAATATCGAAATTCATATGAAATTACACAGAAATGTCAACTACATTTTCGCTTCGGGGACATTGACATCAAAGTTCTATTCGAACTTGACACTGCGCCGCTGGCCTTAGATTTTGTGTTTCAGTACACGACTAGAGAATACGTCAGTCTTCGTTAAGAAATTAATCGAGCGAATCAATAGTTAGGATATCAACTAAATTGGCTTGTTCGATATCATAATGGAGTTTGCCATACTATGGTTTACGAATTGCATGATCAAGAGGCATCTACACGTATATAGAGTCCGTCACGTTGTGTAAATACGCGATGGTCGTGATAAGATGAGAGTCAATAAATTGGTTGTCTCGCTACGTTCTTCGCTAAATAATGTAAACAGAACTGTACAGGTTCTTAAAATTGAATTCACCCTTTTCTAAATCAAATTCACCTCTTGCAAACAAAATTCACCCTTTTGAAAATTATTATTATTATTGAATAATAATATTGAAAAATATATTATATTATTAAAATAACAATAAAAATAAATAATATTATTGAAAAAATTATTATTATTATTGAATGACTGAATTATCTATACACAGTTTTCATAGACACCTTTATCTCCATATGTAATTACGTAATTATATAAATTATAATACAATTTTTTGTTTCTTACTATGTAATTAACATTATTTGATGCTTTTTTATGTATAATATATATGTAAATGTACATGATTTGCAAAAGGGATAATTTAATTTGAAAAACCTGTATACTGTTACGTACATTGACCCTGTCACGTACATTGACCCTACACCTATGGAAAGGGAAACCGAGAATTAAAACCAGAGCGGAATGTGATACAAGTGCACTGCTGACTCGGACGCTGGGGTTACTGCAATAAGCTGAAAAGGCCATCCCAGCTCCTTTTTTTCCGCGTACTTTATGTGGGACAACTTGCCACGCGACCCGTGCAGGGATTCACCATGCCTTGCGTTTTTTCCTCGCTAGGTAGGGGAGATCTCCAAGCATATATATACGGGAACCCCGAGACAAATCAATAATTATTATTTTGGCTAACTAGTAGAACTTCAGTTTCAAACAAGCGCTCTTAACAAACGGTCAAAAATTCTCGATCTCCCTCTCTCCGTTTTTATTACTCTTCAGTAAGATATATTTTTATATACCTTTGTTAAATTCATTTAACTTGGAATTTTCTCCAACGAGTTTTAGGGACATTAAATCCTAAGATGTCTTAGAGTCTTCTGAGGCGCATTCAATTGCGTATCGAAGCCTTCTGAATATCGAAAGGACTTGGAATTTTAAGACGATCTCGGGCAATCTGAGGCGCATTCACTTGCGTATCGAAAGCCCTGGAGAATCTGATTTTCTAAGCAACTGTTTTTGCAACAAGGGTCAGCCGGAGGATCCGAGGAGCATTCATTTGCGCCTAGGAAACCCCGACGAGTCCCTTCCACGTCCTGACTCGAACCGTTTTGCGGAAAGCTTTGAGGCGCATTCAGTTGCGTATCGGCGGCCCCCAAGCGTTTCAGTTAGTTTGATGAGTAAACGTTTTAAACGAAAAACGCGTGCCGGACCAAATTACAGAGTCAGACATTTCTACTTAAAACTCGAGAAATCAATAAAAATCTTTGTTGCTAAAGAGAACCTCGGCGGTATTGAACAAGCCTACCAACCTCCTGAAACCATCCTAGTACCTTTCCTCGAACAACCCCATCCCTACGGTAAGTTCGTGGAAGAGTTTATCTCATCCCTCGAGAGATTCGCCCGAAGAGATTAAATAATACGCCTCATCCCAGGGGAGTGTCGCGTAAGCACGTTGTCCCCGAAAACCTGTTAATCTTCATAAATTGACATAAAAATCAGTCCTGACGGTAGATCGTGACAATACAAGTTACGAAGGCGGAAGTATTTCACAGCTGTGTTTGTTGGAGATTTTATGACAACAATGTTTCATGGAAGTTATATGATTACTCTAAAGTATTTATTTATAAGGCGTTTAGATTTTCAAGCGTATTTATTTTAATTAACCCTTCTCGAGTAGTTTTCGAGTTTTTAGTAAGCGCGTGTCTTTTAGATTTTATTGCAATAACATCGTTATACCATGCAGGGAATTACAATCAGATTTGGACCGTTAATTTTGAAAGCGGTGTAAGTCCATTTTTTTTTAAAAATGAGATATCACGTGTCACCACCCTCATGAAATAGGAATGTTCGTGCTTTTTGTGGACGTTCGTACTTCGAGGGTCGCAGACGTCGCGGTTCTCCTCGCGGATATCCGAACTGCTTTTCGAATCGAGATATCGCTTCGGGAAGATGGAGGCCCGACGTACGAAACTCAAGTACGAAGCTTGGCGCCGTGCTACTGGCCTAGACTATCGTGACTGTCGCTCACGCCTAGGGAACACGTACGCCTTTCGCTACGAAATTAATCGCACGAACCACTAGTTAGGGTGTCAATGGAATCTGGCTTTTTTCGGTATAACAATTGGGTTTGCTACACCTTGTTTCACGGATCGAGATGTTCGAGAATGTTGAGTAGAGTTCACCGCGTGTTGTAAATACGCGATGGTCGTGATATGTGAGAGTCAACTCGGTATAACAATTGGGTTTGCTACACCTTGTTTCACGGATCGAGATGTTCGAGAATGTTGAGTAGAGTTCACCGCGTGTTGTAAATACGCGATGGTCGTGATATGTGAGAGTCAACGAGCTAGTCGTCTCGCTACGTTGCTCGGTTAGTGTTATATTCGAGGTGTTTTGCTGAGTGTGTATCTCGGAGCGTTGCTGACTTTAGACTGATGCTTTTGAGACGCTTTGATGTTCAAGAGGATTTAGCCGGGTCTCCTCGGGCGGAGTTTTAGAGATTTGTTCGTTATTACGTGCCTCCTATTGGTTTTCTAAGGTATCTGTACGGCCTTTTTAGAGTGATTGGTCGGTTGCATTTTTGGACAAAACACAGTCCTGCCGGTTGCCAGATTATCCTTCGTTGACCGTTTTCGAAAGTCGAACGTGACTCAAAAGAATAGGAGGACACGTGTGCTGTAGATAGGCGAGAGTCGCGTCTAATTTTGAGGAATACCAAATGTTTTATTGCCTAAGTACCTTTGAAACTAAGCAGAGGCCCAATGCGTAAAGAATAGAGCGGTCACTTCGGTACCGTTCGACCCTTGAAAAACACGATGATAAACCTCTGAGTTCCTCGCTTGACTCTGCCTATTTTTGCGCCGCAACAAGGAAAGAGATCGCGAGAAAAGAAGGGAAATAACCGAAAACCGCGTGGGAACGCTCAAGGGGCTCAAAATATTCAAATAATAATCGAACTATAAATATATTAAAAGGGATTAGGAAGCAAAAGCCTAGCCGGCAAACCACAGCTGTGGGTCACCGGTATCCTAGTCATAAAACATCCTTGCCGGTAGATAGCGGGTGGCCACCAAGCGTCCTCGATAAACAGAGCGGTGGGTCAAACCTTCGAATAGTAACTAACAATATATCCGCGATTAACAATTTCCCCGACTAGAGAAGGGGTAGCCCAGGGAAGGGAGGCCCGGTTATATAAGGGAGTATTTTTCGCAGCGCGGGCACTAAACTACTAACTAGCTAACAGAGTTAGACTCAGTTCGGGAACCAATAGACTAGCTTCTCGATCTTTCTCTCTCCGATCCCTATATTTAGTAAGATCTATATAGTTTTATTTACATATATTTTGTTAAATTCATTTTAACTTGCGATTCTATCCAACGAGTCTGTAAGGACACAGAAACCTAAGATATCCTTGAGTTTTCTGAGGCGCATTCACTTGCGTATCGAAACCTCTTGATTATCGAAAGGACTTGGAATTTTAAGACAATCCCGGACAATCTGAGGCGCATTCACTTGCGTATCGAAAGCCCTGGAGAACCTGAATTTCTAAGTAACTGTTTTTTGAGACGAAAAGCGCGTGCCGGACAGAATTCCAAGATTAGACATTTTTATACAAAATTCGCGAAAGCAATAAAAACCTTTGTTACTAAAGAGAACCTCGGCGGTGTTGAAGAACCCTATCAACCTCCTGCATCCACTCCGGTACCTTTCCTCGAACAAGCGCATCCCTACGGTGGTTTCGTGCAAGAATTCACCTCATCCCTCGAGAAATTCGCCCAAAGATATTAAATAATTCGTCTCATCCCAGGGGAGTGTCGCGTAGGCACGTTGCCACAAGCGCATCCCTACGGTGGTTTCGTGCAAGAATTCACCTCATCCCTCGAGAAATTCGCCCAAAGATATTAAATAATTCGTCTCATCCCAGGGGAGTGTCGCGTAGGCACGTTGCCTCCGAAAAATCGCGAATCTTCGTAATATAAATTAATATAAAAATCGGTCCCGACGGTAGATCGTGACATAAATTTGGTGACAGCGGTGGGATACGAGAGGCGTAAAATCATTAAAAGTGAAATTCAAAAGGGGCATTAAATTGGTAAAAACGGAAGAAAAGAGGGTACAACGAGGGAAACAATGGCAATGCAACACACATCAGTGAGGCCACAAACGGAGGTATAGAGCGACTTGGAAAGACATCACCGGAGTTTCCACACGCAACAAGAAATCTTGGCGGTACTGGAGGAACCACACCGAACCGCTACACGGCATCAGAGGGAGATCGAGGTGCTAAGTTCACAAATTAAACAAAAAATGGTATTACCTACCGAGGAAGTAAGTTCTTTACATCATTTTTCATCGTATCGAGACGCTTTAGACACCATTCCGGTATACGACGGAGAAAACATGGCATTTGTATATTTCGCGGAAGCATGCGAAGAAGCACTTAATATGATCGATTCAGCTTTTGAAAAATATCTTGTAAGATCAGTGCGAATTAAATTACGCGGAGATGCCCGTCGCGCGATATTAGGGGTTCAATTCGAAACAATGAATGAATTTGTAGAGTATCTTAGAAATATTTACGGTCCGCGAGAAACGGTTTATGAAGTTCAAGGAAAATTAGCGTACGTTTGCCAAAAACCAGAGGAAAGTGTAATTACCTACGCGATTAGAGTACAAGAAATAAAGAAACGAATTTTTGATGCGGAAAAACGGAGGAGCAAAACAGTATCTGCTAGCTTCGGGGATACAACCGAGGAAAATGTTATACTTAGTTTTATACGAGGTCTGAAGTCCGAAATTGCAAGTAGAATTACGAGATGCGGAACGTTAGATGAAAATATAAATCGTGCTATCGATGCAGAAAGGGAATTAGAATCGATTAGCAAAATGCGGCAAATAGCGTTAGTATCGCATATAAATCGCGAGAAATATGCATCTACAAAATCCATACAGTCACAACCGCCGAGATGCCAGCTCTGTTACAAAATCGGTCATATCGCAACAAATTGTAGGTTGTACACGCGTGATTTTGCAGACAATAATAGATATTACGAACGACATCAGCCCAAGCCACAAAACTTTTCTCAAAATCATTATAATCGGCACGAATATTCGCATACTTTATATCGACGGCCTAATTTTCCCTCTCCTCGCGATCAGAATCAGGGTTCTCGACAAGAACCTCGAAATCACGATCGGTATTCTACATATACGTACACACATTGCGATCGCAATTATCGACGGGAAAGTTACTCGCGTATTTCGGAAAATAATTCGTGGAATTATGAGACGAAAAATATAGATCAACGACCTCCACATTTTTTGTGTGAATTTACAACACGTTTTTTTCAGAGCACGGTTGAAATTCTTGATCCTCCGGCTGATGGGGCAAATAAACGCGTTACTCAGCAACAACGCGCGGTTCGTAACGTTTATACCGTGGATAAATATGAAAACGAAAACGAAAGAACGGAATACGAAATTTGTACGAATTCGGGACGCCTCGAACGCGGAAATCACCGAGCGTCCAAACTACCTTTTGATAAACTAGATCAGGAAGGTAATGATAAACATTGTAAAGAAATAACGACAAAGTATAATCAGAAAGATAACGTCGCGAATAAGGTAGAAATTGAAGATAAAAATTTGAATCAAGAGATTAAAGTAAATCGAGAAATAAAGGTTATGGAGAAAAAAAGAAAACACGAAGTTCAAGAAACACTTAAAGCGGGAATAGAAAATTTAAATTCTCGTAGTGTCGCTATTTATCTTACACGGGAAGGCTGTGCGCCGGTAGTCAAAATAAGCAGTGAGGATCTTAAGACGCCCTCGGAGTTTATATTGCACAGTGAGTCAAGGCCCAACTTGGTTAAAAAAACTCGCGATAGGAACTCATATTACCATAAATAGGGACGAGATATTGGAGCTCAGTGGCATAACGGCACATCGAGTTACCACCTTAGGGCTGGTTAAGATAAGCATTCTAGGATGTACAATGCCTTTCCACGTAGTAGCCAACAATTTTCCGATCCCGCAAGCCGGACTGTTAGGATCCGACTCTGTGGTAGAGCATCGCGCGGTTATTAACTATGGCAACAATCAGCTGAAATTCAACGGGAGAATTTTGAATTTTGAATTAAAAAATAAAAAAAACGATACACGAGACATCAATTCCCGAAAATTTTATTAAAGTAAAGCCAAAGAATTGTCAAGAGGCTATATCGTGTTTAAAAATTGAAAACGAAAACTTCGACGGAGAAGAGTTAAATAATAACGACAGGAACGACAGAGTTCATTCAAGAGTTAAAAATGTAGAAGAATGTAATGTAAAAACTATGGCGTATGATTTGACCTTACGCGAAACTGATGCGATAGATGAAAATAAAAATGAAAATGGAAACGAGAATAATAAAAAACGCGAGTTTTTAATGTTAAAAAATAGTAACGAATTAAAGGATGAAAAGAAAATTGAGGAACGCGTCGCGGAAGTAAGGAATTTGTTAAGGTTGCATTACTTTGATCAGGAGAAAATTAGTCGTGCGAAAAATTTAATGTTCGGAAATGTCGACAAAATTCATTTGTTGTCGAAAGAGTCGCGGACAAATAAAACTAAAACCGTAGAGTTTTTAGAAAATCCGGCATACCTTATAATTATTAGGAGCCACGCAGGTAGGACAACCGCCTGCACCAGCACAAGGATTTATGGTGCACAAAAAATTAGAAATGGGTAAAAAACATGGACGGCCTCCAGAACGCGATCACGCTTTATCAGGATTGGAACCTGATATAACCAAAGATTGCATACTAAGAAACCGTAATGCTTTGCGCTTATATTTAGGCGTATATATAAAAAAGACCGCAAGAAAATCCGTGTTTAATAAAATCGTCAGAAAAACCAAACCGTTCTCCAGAAGATTGCCAAGTATCATATAATTTTTTTTTATCTAAGATACAAAGAAAATACCTTTATAAAAAAATATATATAAAAAAAATATATAAAAATATATAAAAAAGCAATAAATAAAAAACTTGATATAATTGTCTAGAATTTATTTAGCGACAACGACATTAGCAATGATAAAAAAAAGGAAAATGAGTATTTTTAAATTCTTGTATAACCGAAAGACGAATTTAAAAAAAAAAATTATATTTTTTCTTATTAAGGTCATCAAGTCTTCCTTATCAAAGAATCGGGTATAGGAAAATTCGATGACCGCTATACGGGGCTATTCAAGATTTAAGATTTATAAGTGAATTATTACATCAAATTATATGTAAAAAAAAAACCCGTATAGTGCACCCTAGCAATTTAAAGTTCGTTCACATTCGACCAATCATATCCTAGTTGGTATACATATCATCGACGTCGTTGCATTCTGCACTACCCATTACTAAAGTAAACAATTATCTATTTTCTAAAAAGAAAAATAATAATAATAATAATAAAAAATTTTCATTTTTCCGACAATGCAACCACGTCGTCCACAGCACACTGAATAGATACACTTCACAAACAAGTACGTCAAACAAAAATGTATCGCGACACTATGCATACACAAAATAGAATAAGAATCATTAAAAGCGCATCTTTATTGTCATTGAATTTTTTCATCGTGGCTAACCAGGGGCTAATAGAATACCATTGCGACTCTCCATGTTCGGACATTTGTAACCTTACCTAGGGGCCTGTTCTCCGACGGAAGCTGCACAGGTGAGAAGTACTGCGACCCTTACGATTTCTGAAATCACGTAGCAGTATGGAGGCGTGTTGCAACAAGAGCAGAAGAACGTCCTGGCATTTCACGCAAACATTGACCAATTGAGCACTTCAATTAATAAAAGGCGGAGGTTATATGGCAGTCATCGCTGGAGGGACAGAGCACACAATAAAATGCATGTCGGTCACCGTGAAAACTTATCACGTGCCCGAATGCTATATCGAGCCACCTGCATCAAAAGGAAATACGTCGTATTTCCTATTTCCGAGGACGCACATTTAGGTCCACATGGAAACGCAAATTTCATGTAACAAAATAATTCCCATATTTTTGCTTAGAAAAGAGTGATATCAATTCACGCTACCAGCACCACGAGGCGTAACACCTGGAATGATGAAGCCTACGAGCCGACCCGTGTGGCGACCAATGGCATCTACCAGGAGGCCGAACTGGACAATTGCAGGAACGCATAATGTTCCCTGCCAAAAGGCCAATGATCTTCAATTTGGTAATTTCACAGGGGGTCAATCTCGCCAATTTCGCAGATGAGATATCCATACGAAACATGACCAAAGATGCATGAGACCGGCTGTGGACAAGGTTCGTCCTCTTCAGTACTGCAAGTGCAGGAGCATTGGGAATTTACGACGTGAAAAACTTCACACCCCAAACGAAGCAACCAGGGATAGATCCACGAAGGAAGAAGAGGTCCTAACAGCTGTAGTGGTGATCCATTCGCCCTGAGCTGGAGCGAAAGGACCAACGCAGAACGAGTGTACCCCCACTTCAAGAAAAGCTGCGAATTGACCCCTGGTCGTGTCAAGTTTATAATAATCATAAATGTTTGTTAGATAAGAAATCGTTAAAACACGAGCGAATCTTCAAGAATGTACCTTTTAAATTTGAATTATCATACTTCAACTACACATACACACGTACATATGTATATATATATATATATACTTTGCGTACGGGTATGCGATCGTGGAACAAACGGGTCCGCGATCGTCTTAAGGGGGGACGTGTAACAAATGCCGTTACCACCCTCATGAAATAGGAAAGAGATCGAGAGAAAAGAAGGGAAATAACCGAAGACCGCGTGGAAACGCTCAAGGGGCCCGAAATGTTCAACTAATAATCGAAGTATAAATATTTTGAAAGGGATTGGGAAGCAAAAGCCTAGCCGGAAAACCACAGCTGTGAGTCACCGGTATCTTAGTCATCAAACATCCTTGCCGGTAGATAGCGGGTGGCCACCAAACGTCTTTGATAAACAGAGCGGTGGGTCAAACCTTCGAATAATAACTAACAATATATCCGCGATTAACAATTTCCCCGACTAGAGAAGGGGTAGCACAGGGAAGGGAGGCCCGGTTGTATAAGGGAGTATTTTTCGCAGCGCGAGCACTAAACTATTGTACTAACTAACTAGCTAACAGACTTAGACTCAGTTCGGGTACCAATAGACTAGCTTCTTGATCTCTCTCTCTCCGATCCCTATATTTAGTAAGATCTATATAGTTTTATTTATATATATTTCGCTAAATGCATTTTAACTTGCGATTCTATTCAACGAGTCTCTAGGGACACAGAAACCTAAGATATCCTTGAGTTTTCTGAGGCGCATTTACTTGCGTATCGAAAGTCCTGGAGAACCTGAATTTCTAAGTAACTGTTTTTTGAGACGAAAAGCGCGTGCCGGACAGAATTCCAAGATTAGACATTTTTATACAAAACTCGGGAAAGCAATAAAAACCTTTGTTACTAAAGAGAACCTCGGCGGTGTTGAAGAACCCTATGAACCTCCTGCATCCACTCCGGTACCTTTCCTCGAACAAGCGCATCCCTACGGTGGTTTTGTGCAAGAATTCACCTCATCCCTTGAGAAATTTGCCCAAAGATATTAAAAAATTCGCGTCATCCCAGGGGAGTGTCGCGTAGGCACGTTGCCTGCGAAAAACCGCGAATCTTCGTAATATAAATTGATATAAAAATCGGTTCCGACGGTAGATCGTGACAATATTAATCTGCTTATCACATTGCCTCCGCAAAACTTGGAGGAATAAAGGCTATATAGATGTGAGAGTATGTCATTCTATTAGATAGTTACTAAGATATTGAAATAAAAGTTCATTATATAACATTGTCCAAATGTTTGGTAAATGAAAAAAAAAAGACAATATATTTATAAAAATAAACGTGTTGATAAGCATACGATATAAGTGCAAGTTTGTGTATTTCTCCTTTTTCTTCATACATTTTGGCACCAATTGCTATGCTCACTTGGCCTAGGCTCTACTATTTTTATGATGAATAGCAAACCACGAGAAAGAATCTAGGTTGTTCAATTCGTTCGCAGAACGAAAACAAAAAAACGAATTTATAGTTGTAAAAATAAGTTTAAAAGTTAAAGACTTTAAACTAAAGTTTTAAATTAAAGACTTTAAACTATTAGGGCCTTGAATAAGTTCTTGTTGTGTCCTAAGAAATGGTATTACCAGTGCATATAATTTCAGATGATAACGCATCTAAAAGGAAGTACTATCGGTAAGCTTAAAACTCAGTGTCCGTTAGTCTGCCAAAGTGTAAATAATGTTTTTTTTTTCTTAGTCTAAAAATATCGAGTTTTGTGCCAAGTAAAGAATATTTACGATGAATGTTATTACACTATTTTTTTCAAAAGAAATCTACAGCTGAAGCACATCGAATTCTTGTTGAGCGCGGATTCAAATTCGGGTCTGCCGCGTAGAAGTTCGAGCCTGTATCCATTACACCGTAGTTCTCCCTTGCGTATTGAATTGTAGCAAATTATTTTATAATTAATTTGCACGATAAAAGAGAATCTTCGTCAATGTTTATTGCGCGATACAAATACTCCGACATACATGCAAAGATCAACTGCCAAGTACTAAAAATTAAAAAATGGCAAATAATGATAGGATGAAAATTAAAGATTGGGTCATATTATTCAAAACATAATTCTTTTTCAATAGGAAAATAAACGCGTTAAAAATTATTGCACAATTTCGAAAATTACAACGTCACACGACAAAGCCGTTGAGTAATTTCGTCTATAAAATAAAAAATTTTTATTTGTAAACACGTGTCATGCAATTTTCCTACTTGTAGGAAAAACTACTTGGTAAACCATCCAATATGCTCGTTAAAAATATTTCATTGGT
This sequence comes from Ampulex compressa, assembly GCA_038496175.1. NCBI lineage: Eukaryota > Metazoa > Arthropoda > Insecta > Hymenoptera > Ampulicidae > Ampulex > Ampulex compressa. Next base: position 87,797 of record JBCFXI010000759.1, read on the forward strand.
TATTGAAACCATACAATTTTCAAAAGTTTTCATTTGCTTTTATTTATGATCTTCCTTCGTTCGCGTAATTAATGATTGAGCTACCTTTTATTTATAATGAATTATTTCGTTCCACGGTTTGGGGCCACTAGACTTCTTACTATTGTCACGGACTATCGCGCCGCTGTCACCAGAATTATATTACGGACTATCCGCGACCGTCGATATTACGTCGCGGTTTCGCGTCTTCCCGATTTATTTATCGAGATTTTAAGTTAAAGATAATTACGGTTTCGGGTCAAGCGTGTCTACGCGACACTCCCCTGGGATGAGGCAGATTAATTAACACGTTGGGCGAATTTTGGAGGTTGAAGAAGAATATCAACGAAATCTTCTTCCGCAATAAAGGCTTTTATTGTTTTCTCTAGTTTACTATAAAAATGTCTGGTCTTGGAAATCTGTCCGGCGCGCGTTTTTCGTTTGAGACGTTTACTAATCAAACCGACTGAACGTTTGGGGGCCGCCGATGCGCAAGCGAATGCGCCTCAGGTTTTCCGAAAACGGTTCAGGTCGGGACGTGCAAAAGACTTGTCGGGATTTCCTAGGTGTAGCTGAATACACGTCGGATCTTCCGGCTAACCCTTGTTGCAGAAAAATAATTACTTGGTTTTCCGAAAACGGTTCAGGTCGGGACGTGCAAAAGACTTGTCGGGATTTCCTAGGTGTAGCTGAATACACGTCGGATCTTCCGGCTAACCCTTGTTGCAGAAAAATAATTACTTGGAAAACCAGATTCTCCGGGGCTTTCGATGCGCAAGTGAATGCGCCTCAGATTACCCAGGATTGTCTTAGAATTCTAAGTCCTTCCGATATTCAAAAGGTATCGATGCGCAATTTAATGCGCCTCAGATAACTCAAGGATATCTTAGGTTTCTGTATCCCCCGAAATTCGTTAGACAGAATTCCAAGTTAAAATGATTTTAACAGAAATATATAAATGTATCTTACTAGTTAAAACTTAAGCGCAGGGAGATCAAGACTGTCGCGTCTAACCGCAATGAAAACTCGTATAATAGTGGTGTGCGCTCCCAAAAACTCCCTTATATGACGAGGAATCCCTTCCCTGGGCTACCCCCTCTCTAACTAGAGAAATTGTTTAACGCGGACATTTTGTTAGTTGCTAGTCGAGGACTTGTCACACTGTTTTGTTTACCGAGGACGTTCGATGGCTGCCCGTTATTTACAGACAAAGGTATTTGGCGCGTAGGACTCTGGTGGCCCATAGCCATGGTTCACCGGCTAGGCTTTGTTCCTTAATCCTTTGCAAAGTATCTATTGTTAGGTTATTCTGGGCCCGTCGAACGTTCTCGCGCGTTTTCTGGCTGTTTCGTTTCTTTTTTCGCTTGGTCTCTTTCCTCCTTCGATAAGCATAGGGCAGGTGTACGTCACAAAAGTAAATTCTACGTTTTACTTTTATAATCAATATTTCCTTAGCATCCAATAAAAAATGTATTGGATCTATGCGACATCTATTTATTGTCATGCCCGCAATAATTCTATTTTTAAACGTAGATTCCACGGCTTCCCAATGTATTACATGTACAGGAATTTTTTTTGTCGCCGGAAAATTTCTCTTTATCCATTCATGTTTATGTCCATGATGTTATAATAGATTATATCTTTTACTTTATCTTTTAAACACTTTAATCGTATTATTTGATCCAGCAGTTTTTGTTTCAATGCAACAGTTAATTGTTGTTCGCATTGTTTAGTGAACTTTGAGGTAATTCGATATGATTATTACACTCTTTCAACGACCTTCGTTTTTCACTTTGTTTTTTTTAACAAATGTAATTGCTTTTTTTTAATCGATTCAGCTAATTCACCTAAATCAGAATAGTTTTTTAAGCACACCAGTTTTTTCTCTTCATTGTAACGTTGGTCTACAATAATTTCTACTTGTTCGAGAATCTTTATCTTTCTGCTACATTGTCTGTAGTGGGGGGGGGGGGGGGCATATAAAATTTTTAGCTTAGTTAATGCTAATGATTTGTTTTTGCTTCCTGGAATATGAATTTTAATCACAACTAATTGAAACAGTTATTATCAGCTGAATTTAAAATTAAATTATTAAATTTATGACAATTAAAAATCTCTAAATTAATGAAATCAATATTTAACCTGCGTAATAATTTTAATTCCAAATCATCCCTTTATAGCCTACAATTATCTTATTATTTTCTGATTTGTCTAAAAAATATAATAATACAGAATCTAATTGATTTTGTTTGTACTGTTCAAACCCGTAATCACGAAATGATCCTGCCTATAATATAATATAATGCTTGTAAATATATAATTGAATGTTAAATAATCGAATAAAAATCACTTACCTTTTTCTCTCCCCACAAATGGCCAAAAAAACCAAACTGATGTAAAACCAAGGCACACCTTGAGTTTTACTTTATGTATAAGCGGAATTAAGGGGTTAGGGGTAGTCAGTGGCGCGAAGAAACGAGTATTTTAAGTATTTTTTTTCTTACGGTAGTTCAATTTATTTTATAAAACAATTATGACTAAGTTTACTAAGATTATTAGACAAAAATTAAAAACGCAGAAATTGTATCGTAAACAAAGTTATCGTCATATTTGTTGGACCCCGTGACAAAATCATGTTTTGTGGTGATCATCATAACATTTTACTAGTTTATCAAAAATCAATGAAACAAAAAATAATCTTTAGTTTAATAGTTAATCTAGTGCCTGATCAAAGCTTTACTTCTTTTTTTGAAAATTAACAAAATGGCGGCCTCAAATCGATTACTCGCGGCTTTTCAAGGAAAAAATCACTTTAGTCACAGTTTATTGCCCATCAAAATGTAAGTCTTAATAGAAACAAAAAATCCTTCGGTCACACGCTAGTTTTTTATGCTTACAATACGCTATATAAGTTTTAGGTGAATTCGTCGAGTGGTTTTTGAATTACAGTAGTCACCGATTTCGAAAACATAATTTCGAGAAAAACATGTTTAAAGTTTTACATTTGTGGGAATTGATTAAGATTTTATTTTGTGTGTTGATGGATGGTTGGGTTTAAGTATTTTTTTGCCAGCGACTTGTGTTGATAAAGATGGATAGTTTATTACTATTACTAAGATACAGTTTACACAATATGTGTTTCTACACTAACTCTGCTCTGCTCTCTACTCTGACTTTATACCCTGACTCTTTACTCTTTACTCTTTAACTCTTTACTCTCTGTTCTCTACTACTCTCTCTGACTCTTTGTTCTCGACTGCCTTATATACTATCTTAAGATTCTCCCTCTTTCAAATCATGCCTTTCCTCCTTAGCATCCCTGCACGCACCTCCTCTCGTTCATACATGTTCTCACGCTCATCGGCCTCGTGCATTCCTCTGAAATACGCGTCACCCAAAACCAAGCCATGCACTTTGTCTCTATCGCTCTTCTCTCGTCGTCTTACAGCCCAAATACTCTTTAGTCGGTCCACGCTTTTATAATCTACGGAATATTTATACATTCTCACGCCGGACTATTTTCCCGTTATCACACATTTGATTCACGTATTAATATAAATAAATAAATGCTAATTATTTAATAACTTACACCGCGTCATCTATTCCTGGGACATGTAATGTTTCTTCTGTCAATGCAAAAGCTTCTAATATGATATATAAATTTGTTATCTGCGTTGCATTCTGCCTTCTCGAGTGTTCTTATTACGGCGTTTCTGTACCACGTTTACATGTTCAGAATCAGTTTTTTCAGCGTATCGATGAGCATTTGGTCCACAATTTATTCGCAGGGTATTCATAACATTTAATAATGTGTACCTTCATTAAAAACACAAGCTGCAATATATGCAGCGATTTTTGTAATTGTGGAGCTACTATTCAAAGTTTTTGGGCTTATTTTCTACACTAATTAATAGAAGTTTTTATTATTATTTTGATTGAAATCACCGACACATCTTGAGAGTAAATTACTATTACTCAGAGCCTCGTAAATTGACTCGATGGTGCTGACAATGGTCTGAAGTCAGCTACCTATCATCGAGAGTCAGACAGCGTTTTAGTAATTGTAGGATATCTCGAAATCTATTTGTTGGATTTACTTGAAAATTTTATATCATATTTTCGATATATGATACTTTAAGAAAATGCGCAGAAAAAACAATCGATTTTTTGAAAATCCTGACTATCCCTAATCCCTTAAAGCCACCCCGTTATATTTATATTAACCTTTTTAATGCCGGAGGCCGATATATCGGTTCCTGCTACACTGGCGAGAAGTGTCAGAGCCGATATATCGGTCCGCACCGCGTAGTGCTTTATTGTTCGCATTGCGGGAGAACTCTATTTCAAAATAAATTTATAATACGTTATAAATGGTCTAATTTCATTACGAGAGATTTAAAAAAATAATTTTTCGTTTTAACTCTTTGTGGACGACAACTTTTTCCTATCGCTTGGAGCTAACGAAATTTAATATAAATACCGATTGTCGCTGCTCAGGCGACTTCCGACCAGCGGCGTGAATCGCCGTGGCGTTGGGCCCTTATCAGAACATGTTGACAGTGCTTTATATAAACAACTGTTTGAAGTCTCTCGCGAAATAAGATCCCATTGACGCAGCGAGACGTAGGATCAGTTAGTTTTTCCTCGATCGTTATCGTGAGCAGTATATTTCGTTTCTTTCCAGTGAGAGTTTGAAAACGTCATTTTTGTATTTGACAAACTAACAATTAGCAAGAGGGGTTTCTAAAATTTTGCCACTAACCTTTTTATAAAAAATAGACCGTCATGGATGAAGCGGAATTAGTCCGAATGCTTTATCAGATGGATCTACCACATAGTGACGATGAAGAAATCGTGGCAAAATTATATCACAAATATATTTATGACAATATAATTTTGTTTCAGAAATGTTATATTACCTATAACAATTACTTATTTAGGAAGAGATAATCCGTCTGCCGCTTACCATGTACCTTCGAGTTATTTTTTATTTTTGTTATGTAATATTATTTATCTCATTACGAAATGTATTGGAAATACAAAGTATATACTTTTTAATACATAAATTCTATATAAAGTCTATATAAGGTCTATATAAAGTTATGATGAAAAGATGACTTTTTGTATGTACAAATACGTTTTGTAAGAGAGAACTCGACGTTTACTTTTCTTTATGATTTTTTATGCTTTTGTTATTTATGTAATTTTCAATGAATATAGAAAAAACTAGTGTCATTGTTTTGTTCTTTATTTTATCCTTCTACTGCTGTTTGAATCATGTAAATATTGTTTCTTGTTTGGTTTTTCTGAGCCTTTGTCCAAACCCTAGTAAAACTGTAAAATTCGGTCGGTTATTCTCGCATAGGCACCCGTTTTTCGTCCGACACTAAAAGGGTTAATCACATTGAAGAATGGTGGCGCATATCTTATGCAGTAAAAACTGGGGTAATATTGGTTGGAATGATAGAATACGGATGTGACGTTACTTTCTCACGAGATATAAAACCCGCAGAATGTTTGAGGAGTGCACGTTCTAGTAGTTTATCTTTAACGAGGCTATTTCGCCTATCTAAAATGTCACAAAGTTTTAAAAATTGCAGTGAAATATCAATGATGAAAAAAAGTTTACCTATAATTCGCTTTGAAAACTTAACCATTAACACAAATTACTTGGTGACCGATATGAAGGCTGTTGGGACCCAATATGACATGAAGATTATGCTGAATTTAAATAACAAGTTTACTGTTTCTTTACTTGCAAGAATTAATGCGTGTTTGCTCCAGAATGAAAGTTCATACAATGAAATTGAAAGTGAGATTAAAAATGGGTTACATACACATCACTTACTATGGTGGTGCATATAACAAATTGGAATTTACATTGAATAAAAAGTGTAAAATAGGAGAGAGCTCAACGTTTACTCTTGTATTTGAAATCGAATCGGAAGATAGTAACGGTGATAATGACGATTGCGACAAGGAAGTTGTAATCATGACACTGTTGATGAGGATAATAACGATGATGATGATGATAATAGGAAAGCTAATAATAATAAAAAAAAACGCATCGAGAAGTAGAATTCATATCAACCAATGAAAAAAAATGAAAAAATATGTAAGTATCTATATACATACACATTATATAAAAATGAGATTACAGTTAAATGTATTCCCAATTGCAGAAATAGATATATGAAGAAGAAGTAAAAGTAAAAAAATAATTTTTAAAAATGTATGTAATATACACTAATACTTATAATAACAATTATATAAAATAATATTAATTATTTCTATTTCAGAAAAAGGTTACCTTTAATCTTGATCATACCTCTGCATGTATTTTATATGATTTCAATGACGAACTTGTCACGGACTATCCGCGACTGTCGAATTTAAGTCGCGGTTTCGTGTCTTCCCGATTTATTTTCCGAGGTTTTAAAATTACGAAATTTACGGTTTCGGGTCACACGTGTTTACGCGACACTCCCGTGGGATGAGGCAAATTAATTAACACGTTGGGCGTGTTAATTTTTTAAAGGATTCGGTGAATTCCTCAACGAAATCACCGTAAGCATGAGGATATTCGGCACAGGATTCAGGTACGGAAGTACCAGGTTGAGGAGTGTACTCGATACCGACAACTCTTTCTTTGGCAATACCGAAGGCTTTTATTGTTTTCTCTCATTTTTTTTTTTTTAATTCATTTTTCGGCACCGGCTGCTAAGGTCATATGGCCTAGGACCTACTGTTTAAGGTGGATTCCGAACCACCAGAGCTACGGTATACATATCACATAGAAAAACCAAAGGTGATGGGCGGGATTCGAACCCGGGTCTGCCGCGTGGCAGTCTGAACCTCTATCCACTACACCACCGTAGCTCCTTCTCTCATTTATTATAAAAACGTTTAACCTTTGAGTAACATCCACCGCGTACTTTACGTCTAGACTGTTTACTCATCAGATCGATCGATCGCTTGGGATCCGCCGATCGCAAAATTAATGCGCCTCAAGCTTTCCGAAAACGATTTAGATCAGGACGGATCGTGGTCCTTGACGATTTTCCAATAGGCAAATAATTACGTCTTGGATCCTCCGTCTAAGTTCCGATTAAAAGACCGAAAATGCAGCTTTAGAATTTCAGACAGTCCGGAGATTTCGATCACAAAATGAATGCGCGTCAGATCGCTCAGGATGTCTTAAAATTCTTAATCCCTCGGATTCATCAGAACACCGATACGCAAGATTACTACGCCTCAGAACTTTCATGAGAATCTTAAGCTTCGGCGTCTCTACGATATTCCCAAACTATCGATACGCAAAATTAATGCGCTTCAAATGTTTTAGGAATATCTTGAACTTCGGTATCTCAACCGAGAAAACTCGCAAGGGAATTTTACTACTAAATTAATTCTTACTTATGTTTGGATCAGGGAAATCGAGAGAAGTCTGAGAACTAACGTCCGGCCAAGTCGAAAATTTTATTAGTAAGTCTCCGCGTCCTGAAGGTTTCCCGTATATATATTGTTAAAAAACTACCCCTTCCTAGCGGAAAAATGCAGGGTATGCCCACCGCCTGCACGTGCATTTGTTGCTCGTGCATTTGGTTCCTATCTGGCGGTGGGTCCTTGGGTCCCCGACTCCAAAAAAATATACTGTACTTTTAGAGAAGATTAGGAAGCCTTGTTGGTCCCTTGTCTTCGAGATGTTATTTTACGATTTTGAACATTTGGCCCTCTTTATTTATTCATTTCCTTCTCTCGATTTCTCTTTTCCATAAGCATAGGGCCGGCGTACGTAACAAACGCAAGGAATCATGAAATGCACATTACTGGATAACGATAGCAGTTGACAGAATAGGGTTTCACAATAAAATAAAAAATATTGAAAATGTAATCGAAAAAAGCTTGGGTAAAAAATATTCAAATTTAAATATATGTGGTAAAATGGATTTATGATTGATAATATATATAGTTTATTAATAGGAATAATGTATACATAAGCACTATTTACACTAGTCGGATATAATGGGATATAAAATTGGTCTAGTCATCGCGCTTCTTAACGAGCTTCTTTACGTCGTACTTCTTAGCTATTCGCATCCGACCTTCCTATCTTTTCCCGACTCTGTTCGTCGACTGTCTTTTCCTGACTCTCCTGATCAACTCGCAGTGCATACAGCGGACACACGCACGCACGCACGCACGCATTCATTCGAGGCCATAGGGCATTCGAAATTCCTATGCCCTTTGTGTATATATGGTGCGACGGTCTGTCTCTAAGACTGTACTGTTCCAACGCATTATCCTTTCCAAACGTAAAATTCTCGCGCACCACATACATGAAACTATATTCTATACTTACATGTATGTGCTTATTAAGAAATAAATACGATGCAAGATAATGAGTAATTATTTATTGAGGGAAAGAGGAAGGAGTATAAATTAAATCTAATTTTAACATCACCTATCAGTTATCACCTGTCAGTAACGTTTCACATTTGATGCAATTCAATATACATAAAATATTAGTTTTTATATTTGCTAATATATATTGCAGTATTGTGTTCAACATATAAATTAGATGGTACATCTAACTTGATTGAGAAACTTGTAGTATTAATAGATTTAGGCGAGAGAAACAAAACGGAATTTAATTTTTTTTTAAATATGACTATATAAAAGACACTCTACTATACTTGTGTTGTTATGTGGACATTCGTGCGTTCAAGGTCGCAGACGTCGCGAATCTCCTCGCGAATATACGAACTGCCTTTCCAATCGAGATATCGCTTCGGGGAGATCGAAACCCAATGAAGTTCAAACACGAAGCTTGGCACCGTGCTGCTGGCCTAGACATTCGTGATTGTCGCTCACGCCGAGGGAACACGTGCGCTCTACGCTACGAAATTAATCGCGGGAACCACTAGTTGGGGTGTCAACGGAATCTGGCTTTGTTCGGTATAACAAATGGGTTTGCTATACCTTGTTTCACGGATCGAGATGTTCGAGAATGTTTGTGTAGAGTCCACCGCGTGCTATAAATATGCGATAGTCGTGATATGTGAGAGCCAAGGAGCTAGTCGTCTCGCTACGTTGCTCGGTTAGTGTTATAATCGAAGTGTTTTACTGAGTCTCTATCTCGGAGCGTTGCTGATTTGAGACTGATACTTTTGAGACGCCTTGATGTTCAAGAGGGATTCAGCCGGGACTTCTCAGGCGGAGTTTTAGAGATCTTTGTTATTGCGTGCCTGCTATTGGTTTTCGAAGGTTTTTGTACGACCTCTTTACGGTGATTGGTCGGCTGCATTTTTAGACAAAATACAGCCCTGCCTGTTACTAGATTATCCTTCATTGACCGTTTTTTAAAGTCGAACGTGACTCAAAACAATAGCAGGACACGTGTGCTGCATGTTAATAAAAATTAATTAACAGAAGCATTATGTATCTTTTCAGAATACTGGAATATAAACGCTGATGGTACATTGAACGAAGAAACTAAAAACGTAGTGGAAATTAAACATTGTGGGGTAAGCGATTTTGTGTTAAGTGAACTTCATGATTATAAATGGTCAAAAAGAAAATTAATATGGTATTTTCATGCATCTACTAGCGGGCAATTACATACTGCAAAAGCTACATTTTCATAATGGTGAAAATGTTCGGGGAAAACGTTTAATAATGTAAAAAATAAACTCGATGCTCACATTATTATATCTTTTATAAATTCAGTACATAATTTTATTAAAGATTTTGAGCAATGCCAATCTAAAATCGGTAACAGTACTTTAGCTCACGCTTATTTTGCCAGGCTCACATGATTCTACAAAAGAAATTCACGTGGCTAAAGATGCATTGTGGAAAATGAAATTGGGAGAAATACCTAATGATTCGCTAAATCTCCATTCGGTATTAATTCATGAAATCGGGCATGTATTAGGTTTACGACATTCAATTATAGAACATCAATCATGTTCCCTTTTTATCAACATGTAAACAATACCAAATACATTAAACTTTATGTTGATGATTAATGAGAAGTGACAGATCTATATAATAAGACACAACATAAAGTAATTACTATAACATAAATTTCTTATTCATCAACTAAGCCTGTAGTAAATGCGGAAAATACAAGGCCAAATTAAGATAACATTTGTAAATTAGATTATAGTCGAATCAAATTCTCTATTTTTGGTAAAAGTTTTTACATTTTCTATAAAATATGGGTATAGCCGCTTAACTTGAATAAAGTCAACAATGAAAAGTATTTAAAGTCACACACGATAACAGACTGCTTGAAATTTTTACCTAAAAATTTTATTGAAATCGTGATAATTTATCAAAATCCTTCAAGCAATATCGTTCTATATGCACGTAACATTATTTATATGTTTGATCCAAATACTTTTGATTCAATTAAAGCGTAGCCTAAATCTTATCAAGAAGTATTTGGTAAAAATTTCCGATGCAATAGAATACAATCAGTTGTATCATCTAATGAAGATAAAACTTATGTTCTTTTATAAAGGACCATATGTTATAAAAATGTATCATTGCTCATATACGCCTAAACGGTACATATTAATTATAGATTTATTAATTGGAACTTTATTATCTGCGAATGTTTTCTGTTATCTGCGAAATTTACAATATTTAAAAATATAAATGGTAAATTTTAAATAATAAAAATTGAATGTATTATGAATATGATGAATATAAAGAAGCAGTTTGGGCATAGTCGACAGGGGTTGTTTTGCATCGCGACGCCGCCCGTTCGTTAGAACATTCCCAACCGCCTTCGTAATCACATTTTGGAGTACCCTGGTATTCTCAATCGCCTCTGCCATCACCTTCTGTGAAATTCCTCGTACTCCTATTTATTTTCAAATCGGATTGTTCACGTCGCGAATTGTTATATCGTTGCTATCCTATTCAAGATAAACTGTTTTCTTCTGCCACGTTTTTAACCCTTTTCCTTTTATTAATTTATCTATATTTTGATACCTTACAGGCGCCGGTTATTTAGGAAAAGGTTTAGATTATATGAGTCTAGTAGTCTCCTTACTTAATAACAAATTACAAATACTTTAGAAATGGCGGAGTAACGAATCAACTCCAAAGATAAACGATATACAATGAATAGCTATATACACGTTCAGAGTCACAACCCTTGTCTTACAAATCGTAATTGTTTGTTATGGAAGATTCCTCCCTGTGGGTCAAGATCTCTCGGTTGTCGTACTCCCAATCCGTTACGATGGGGATCTTTTACTCCTTTGGTCGTCGAATACGCTCTACTAGCAGTTTGGTGCAACAAGAAAACGAATCGCGTTCTTTCTCCACGGAGAAGGATCTCTGTCTTAATTAACACTAAACTGAATACTCCTCGTCTCCAATCCTGAATTTTGCCTTTTTACGCACACTCCCTTCTATAAAACTGCGCTTTTCACTTCTTCCTCTCCCCTCCACGATATCCTAGGGCGTCGCTCTTCGGCGAATTTCTAAAATTCCGTGGCGCAGTCGCTCTCCGTTCACTGGTTCGCGTCGATAAATCACATGTAACCGAAACGGTTACACGTGGACGAGTGACTTTGTTTTGTTACGTCGCGATTTCCAAGAAATTGGCAGATTTATGAGTTTTAGGAATTAACGCGTCTCCATGACGTTTTCCGTGACGAAGCTGGTCCGGAGGTTGATTTATTAATATATTTTACTAAACTCTGGGTGAACTCCAAGACGAAGTCTCCGTAGGAGTGCTTACTTCGACGTAAGGCGCAGAGATTGGAGGAGGAGGAGAAGAGTCTATAACACACTTCACCGCGGTTGTGCTAGCACTAAACTTCTTCATTGCTTTTTTGAGCTCAGAAAACACTGATCTCGCCTGAACCTGTTTTCCGCTCCGGGTTTTGCACGCGGTTTTCAACCTCATCAAACGAACCCGAGTTCCCCGATTCCCGATACACAATCTGGGTCTTGTTGCGCCTCAAAGGTTCGAGGGTAGCTGGATTTTGGATGGAGTTTGTCAATGTGTGATTCTAACAATTTGACCGATACGCAACCTGGGTCTCAGCTCCTTCGTGATCGCCATTTTGCAAATAATGATACTTTGTGGTGACTTCTGTGAGAGGTTCCGATACGTGGACGGGGCGTTTTCGCGCTTTAGGTCCCTCCAGGAAGTTGTCAATACTACTTTTTCGGAAAACAGGTTATTTAGGGCAACTTTAACCTTAATTTTATCAATTCAAACACGAATTGGTTCGCGCTGCACTTTTCAATTTAGCCCATCGCACGAGCATATACCTATGTATATCTATTTACATTGGTTTCAGAGCGCGCCACGTTCTTTTTTTTTTATATTCATTTTTCGGCACCGATTGCTAAGGTCATTTGGCCTGGGACTTACTGTTTAAGGTGGGTTCCGAACCACTAGAGCTACGGTATACATATCACATAGAAAAACCAGTGGTGATGGGCGGGATTCGAATTCGGGTCTGCAGTCACCCGAGAATGTGCGTCCAACTTACAAATCCTATGCGATAAAACTAATATAACCATCTCGTTAATGCGAAATTTAGGTCGAACTTCGACGGATTTGTGAAATGATATTTTGGTGCATATCCTACCGCATAAATTAGACTCCACTATGCATATGGTGTGGACATTTCATACAAACACCCTCGATCTATTTCCTTCATAGGAGGATCTAACTCGATTTCTTGCCTTTCGTATTCGCTTGTTAGAAGAATGTTTACCGAGCTTAGCCGCGAAACCAGAGAGTTCAGCCGCGACCCTAGTGTCGAAAATCGAAAACTCTTCGCGTATTCATACGACCACCGCGTCGATAAACTCTTTGTCGGTATGTCCGTTGTGTAAATCTCGGCACTACTTGTCATCGTGTCCCGACTTCCTGTCTAAAACACCTAAATTGCGTCGGGAAATAGTTAAGCGTTTCTTGCTTTGCTTCAACTGAATGAGTAGTCGTCTTTCCGCTCAGGATCGTAATAGCAAATATACATGTAGCACGTGTTGCAAGAAGCATTACTCCTTGCTGCACGTCGATGAGGATAGAGACGATCGATGCTAGAGAATATCAAGGGGCACTCTTAAGAGTGCTCCCTCACATCAATCTGCCAAATTACAGGTCGGAGTGAATTCGCTCCTCTGTCGCTAATACTGCTATCAAGCATGTTCTTTTGGCAACCGCGAGGGTTAAAGTAAAGGACCCCTGTGGGCGTACGGTTACAACTAGATCTTTCATCGAACAAGGCTCAGAAGCTACGCTAATGTCGGAGCATCTAGCGTAATCTTTACGTGTAAAGCGAATTCACATGCTGACAACCATTTCGGCTGTTGGTGGCAGTATCGTCGGCACCGTTCGCCATGCAGCAGCCATTATGGTATCCCGTCGTAACTCAAACGCGCCCTCGCTGTCTACGACCGCACTTATTCTCCGAACCTTGACGTCTTATGCACCGAAGCGCGTTAAGAATCCCTTACAATTTAACCATTTAGCTGACTTAGGTTGGGCGGACGCTGATCCAACCAGCTCCGACCCCATTCATTTAATATTAGGAGCAGACATTTATAGTGATATTAGTTAGATTTATTATTAGTAAGGGGTACGTAAAGGAGAAATCGAACATCCGGTAGCGCAAAATTCTATTTTTGAATGAATCATTTCTGGTCCACTCACGCCCGTCTTAAGCAGTCTTTATTCTCGATCAACGGACCCGCTCTCACGGCAGAGTGTCAGTGATATCACTATTCATCACTGCACCCAATTCATGACGTCGAATATGAGCAATGTGAAGCTCACTTTCGCACTGCTTACTCGCGCTAAGGCGACAGACGATATAGCGTCTGTTTGCCCTTCAAGCACGATCCTCCATTCAATATCGGTGATACATGTGCCTTGGCCGTACGTATGTTTACATCATCGTTGCACCGCCTTCTTTGGAACTCTACTCTGCAACAAGAATATGCCACATTTATGCGCGCTTATGAGAAACTCGGGCATATGTGTCGGATATTTAGCACGCAAGAATTGCTTCATTAACGTATTTATATTCCACATTACCCGGTGTTCCGTGAGAATAGTAAAACGACACGCTTATCAATCGTATTTAACGCATCCAGTATATAATCGAATGGCTCATCGTTAAATAATGATTTACTTGATAGCCAGAAACTCCAAAAGGAGTTGTCTTCTATAATATTACAGTGGCGTCATTTCAAATATGTGTATACAGTCGACATTGCGAAACTGTATTGGCAAATTTTACTCGATGAAAATAATATTGACTACCAGTGCATACTTGGGACAGATCATTCGCACGAGGACCCTGTGGAATATCAGTTACGTATCGTTACATATGGTATGCTTTGCGCTCTGTCTCTAGCCCTTCGAGTCTTGTAATGTTTGGTTGACAACGAAGGACATCGATTTCCGTTTGCTGCACCAATTCTCCGCGATCAATTTTACGTCGATGCTGCCCTTCTTGGTGTGGACATATTTTTCGCCTGCGTTAAGCGTGCGACCAACTCGTTACTTTTTTGCGTTGTGGTGGATTCAAATTACGGAAATGGGCGAGTAACTCCCCAGAACTGCTAACCCCTTGCACTACGCGGAACTTTGCGAAAAGCCAGGCCAAACGCGGTTGCCTCAATTGTAGCGGCGAGCGACGTGCGGTAGCGCGTGCATGCCAAAACTTCAGACCTATCTTACTACCGAGCGCAAGTTAATTGCTGTCACTAGAATTTTCATCACTGTTGCTAATTCTTTCATGATCTATCGATTGACAGCTTGAAACATTGGAAGCATTTCCCCGGGACTTACGTCCACGCAAACTACTTTCTTTTTTAGTAGTGTTGTTTCTTTTCTTGTACATGCTGGAGGGGTTAGTAGAATTAAAAATGTATATGCAGAAATCACTTTCTGTAGCAAGCTGTTCGAAACGTGTACACCTCGTACAAAGAATGATACGAACTGAAGATCGACTGAACGGTCTTGTTTTCGCCGCTTGCGCATATTTATTTTACTTGGAGATGTTATCTGTACCATGAGAAGCAACACTATGTTCTAGCTAGCACGTACTTTGCGCGGGGACACAGAATCTCATTCGAGACATTTATACTTGGCTCGAAATTCAGACCACGAGTCAGACTCGTGATATTCACGTTCGGCCTGAAATATCGACCACGAGTCAGACTCGTGATATTCGTGTTTGGCCTGAAATATCGAGCACGAGTCAGGCTCGTGATATTCGTTTTTGGTCTGGAACTGAATAACGAGTCTGACTCGTGATATCCGTGTTTAGCCTAAAATTTTCATCACGAGTTAGACTCGTGAAAATAGTGCAAGAGGCTAAAGAATACAGATCCAGCGGATCGCGGCCTAGCTTGCAATAAATTCATTAACACAGACGGGAAGATTAAAGTTTTAGGCGTTGTGTGGAATCTGGGACACGACACGTTTCAATTTAAAGTCTCCCTCAAAAAACCCGTTCCTCAGAACAAACATGCAATTTTGTCAACGATGCTAAGTTTTATGATCCGTTGGGTTAGGTTAGACTTGTTATCCTTCCTGCAAAAATCTGTATGCAATAACTATGGCGCATGAAGGTAGGATGAGATGAGGTCCTTTCTGAACCGATGCTGAGAAAATGACAATTAACTTACCCCTACCCCACGTATCTTAATGAATTTCGTGTCGTTCGCTGGACCGCAGTCCAGGCAAATGTACCTCATGTCGAACTGCATGGTTTTGCAAACGCGTCGACGCATACTTATGCTGTTTCTGTCTTTTGCAAGGTTATAACTTCTACTGAAGAAACTACCGTTTCGCTTCTTGCAGGAAAATCCAAGGTCGCTCCGAAACTCCCCTTACCATCTTGCATTTCGAACTATCAGCAGCTCTACTTCTCGTTCGTCTAAAAAATTTTGTTCCTCCTTCTTTCAATGATAAAAAAGTGTCACGTGTTTATTGGACTCATTTCGCGATTGTTCTTACATGGCTACGCTCTCATCCATCTCAGTGGAAAACTTTTGTCGCTAATCGCATAAATACCATTCAATCGCAACTGCAGGTTGCGGAATGACGGTACGTGAACCACGATCGCAGTGCCCTTCTGAGCCTGCTGCCTATATGGGAGATGCCTCCGTAGAGGAAAGAGTTATCACCGCCCATGTGTCCGAAATTCTCCCTCTATGGCCCTTTCTTCCACCCACTGTAATTCCGCTAAGATATTTTGGATCAAAATAATAAATGTGGAATTGTTTCTCGAAGAAATTCGGATGCTAACCAATGGTCAGTCAATCAATCCCAAAAGTCCGATACTAATGCTTCGGCCATTTTTAGACAATGATGGGGTGCTGTGCATTGGAGGACGATTACATCACGCTCCTCTGCCATACTGGGTGCGATACGCTATTTTACCAGCTTCACATCCGTTAGTACAGCTTATTGCATTACAAGTTTACTTGCGAGCTTTGCACGGAAAGTACCCAAGTACCAAGAATTTGTGTCAACCGCGCACGGAGCTTAGTAAAGACAGTTATTTACAAATGCGCTACTTGTGTCCAAGAGCAAGCTGCAGTTCTTACACAGCTGATGAGAGATCTTCCCAAAATGCGCCTAACGTCTCCACCGCACTTTTTTACTCATTGTGGGATTGATTATGCAAATAATTTTATATAATCATTTATTTTATTTAAAATGCCATCTATTTTCCGTTCTTATAGATGTCTGAGTAACTTCCACAACGAGAAACATTTTGAAGAACATGATGAGATATTCTCAATGATGAATTCATTGTAAAATTATAATGCCCGAAGAATCAATAAAATGGGTATTATTTCAAAATACAAGGAAGATGTTACAACTACCATTTCCCATTTACGCGGACTTTAAATGCATGCTGTGGAAGATAACAGAAGAGAATAACGATACTATGAAAGCACGCCAAGTCTATCAAAAACATACCTTACAGCGTAGGATATTATTTTCAGAGTGAATATCATGCATCACTATCCAAATATATTATAAGTTATATCGAGGGAAACATGCGTTGGCATGGTTTGCAGAATAATTACTAAATATTAGTGATAAAGTTTACCCATTATTGAAAAATATAACGCCGATGGAAACATTAAACGATGATGCTTTAATCATTAATGCAAAAATTTATTTTATTGGTAAAGGAGAATTCACCTCGGATGATGTTAAATACACAGATCATTGTCATTATCTGGTAAATACAGAAGAGCAGCACATAATTATCGTAATTTAAGTTTCACCGAAATCCTATATTATTCCAGTTTTTTCCCATAATTTAGCCAATTATGATTCTCACTTCTTAATCGGAGACTTAGCTGAAATTAAAAATTGTAGTTTACAAAAAATTCCATTGGCTACTGAAACATACATTTCTTTCAGATGTATTATTAATTACAATAATGATTGCATTTGTGTAAGGTTTATAGATACATTAAAATTTTTAAATAGCATTTTAAGCAACGGAAGTATAATACTTGCTGTGTGCTGCATAACCCCGATACCGTTAGACGCACACGTCACGTTCAGAGACTATAACTTCTTCAACTTTTCGAAATTCATCTTGAAATCTTATATCATATTCTTGGATATTGGTACTAATATTTTATGGAAAAAAATCCCCTTTTTCGGGAAGTTGGAGAGCAGGTGGCACAATTCGCTATAGTTGTAGGAAGATCCTTACTCCTGACCACTGAGCACTTAACACTAGTTCAGCATGTGAAAGGCTTGTTACAACGTAAGATACGCAGCGTTTTCTTATTTGCTTTTCGTGAATTGTTTTCTGCCATAATTTTTTCTCCATCTTTGTCGGCGGTTTCTTTTATTTGATCGCATCACGGTCTTCGATCAGCGATAAGCTGCGAAACATTTCCAAAAGCGATGCAATATCTTTGCATGACTACGTTTTTACTTGCCCAAAGGTTGTTAATTATAACCTAACAACTATAAGTTGAAACTATATAACATAATCAACTAGTTGATCTGTATTTAGTGGTGTTCTATTAGCTAAGGAGAACTTGTCGTATATATAATCCGCAAATGTTTTCGACGTTTTCCATCATCGTTGCCCGAGTTTTTTTGGCAACTCTAATTTTTCTGGATAATTATCACACATTTCAGCTATTTCCGTTAGCAACTCATCTATATTCGAATGTATGATACATACTTCATCCGCATGTGAAACTATGCTGTTGGTTTTCCCTTTAATTTTCTTCCCAGCGCAGATTTGATAAGTCCATCTTCTAAGTTTTAAATTTTACGAACCAGTTTTACTCGTACCTTCCATCGTCGAAATATTCCTTGGGATCCGTCAAAATCCGGTAATAATTTGCTAATCGTCTTAATATTTATACTTCACGCCGATCTGTGAATAGAGATTGTCGTAATAATTAAATTTCTTTTTGTGTCATTTTATTTTCTATTTTGACGAATGGCCGGGAAACTCTGATCTGGTGGTTTGTAATGTCTATGTGCCGCACTTGTTTTCCAGAAACAGACGTCTGATTATGTCGTTTTCTTCTAAGGCAAAATTTTTAACCATTATAGTGAATATAGACATTTGTATGTGCATATCAGTGGTTCATTAGTGATTTTTATCATGAAGCAGATGTTTTGACAATTTTTTCTTAATAAGATTAACTATAGCTCATGTGCAGACGAGGCATCTAATTTCATGTTTCTTACATAGGTCGAGTTTAATATTGTTCCCTAATTGCTTTATTGACTCGGCATATTTTAGCTTCTGCCATTGATTCTTTAGCCTATATTACACAAGCTTCCGCATATTTGATATGCTCCAGATGAAGCAGTTGTAATATATTTGGCTGAAAAATTTGCTGCTAATATTGCCGTGGTTACCGAGTGTGGTGCAGGAGAATTTTTAAAGTATTTGGACGTTTAGTAAAGATAATATGTCAGAATAGTGTAACATTAGTGGCGGACGGTCGCGCCGTCCGTCGTGCCATAATGTAGAGCATAGGAATTTTGAGTTTCCTGTGCTCTCAAATGTATGAGGGTGTGTTTGTGCTGTGTGCCGAAAAATGCACTGTCCAGAGTCTCGTAAAGGCAGTCGATCAGGGGCGTTGCAAAAACACAGTCAGAGAAATCGGGTGCGAGAGTTAATCCTTAAAGTGCTATGGACTAAGGACGCATATATGCGTTTTCTGTAGGTATTCTGCATAGACTGAAGGCGCATGTATGCGTTTGTCAATTTTTCCGAACATCTACATAGAAATAATACCACTACGTTTGTGTGAGATGAATACAAATGCATTCCTTAGTAACGCCAGTAAACATATGCCAATAATACCTCGTTATGACAATTGTCTACCTGTGTTGCGTACGGAATTTGCTTTCATTCGAACGAACACGCGGAGAGAATCGAGCGAGGGATTGAATTTTCTTTTGTCTGTTTACTTTTAACATGCCCCATTGTCATGGATCGATAATCTTTTTCTTGTGTACTTTTGTCTTGCCACCTAGGATTGTTTAGACTGCTACAAACTCGAGACAACACAACCAAAACCTCCTGTTATATTTACTAAATTTAGTTTTCTAGTTTATTGTTTTCTAGTTTCTTCTGAATTTCAATATTTATAATAGATAATTAATACTAAAGAATAACGCTCTCGCATCATTTAATGTCGTGCAAAAGAATTACTATAACTTATGACGATTTGCGCTTTGAATAGTTAATCAACGAAGTCCAGTCTAGCGAAAAAGTATTCCGTCCACAGTAATCGTCAGCGCTGGCCACGAGTATTCAGCACTCTAAGGGTTAAGAAGTACGACGACCATATCAATCTTAACCAGTTAATTGTGATTGACGAGTACTATATACTCGTCATGAAGAAGTGGCACGATTTTGTGTATTAACGAGTATACTCGTCATGCGTATAAAGTAGTGACAATTGACTATTTACATTATAATTTTTGAGAACAAAACATATTCTCAAATTTCGAGATGTTTAGAATATTTTGTCATGCAGGGATAAAATAAACAAATAAAAAATATAAATAATAATATGCACCGGTTGAAACACCTTACCAGTTCGCATAACGAATTTTTTTATTCGCGATGATCACGTTTCTTAGATGTTAGCCTAAAAGCGGCAAACACAAAAGTCAGAAAGTTGATTTATAACAGGGTTCCTTCAGGTATCGTGCCATTGTGTATAGTACCCTGTTTCACTGAATATCACTCCACAGCAGGAATTAAAATTCTTACTTTTATATGTATAATATTTAATTTTCATTGCGTTTTTAATTTAATATGTATGTAATATATGTTTATGTTAACCAAATAAGTAAATATTAGTAATCAAATTTTCAATTTTACAAAATAAACCCATCTTTTTGATCCACTATCTTACCAGCACAACTTACTCTGTGATTGACGAGTATACTCGTCATGTCTTGATTCTGGCAACACAAAACGGTGCCCACTCTCAAACACGGGCGCCATAGTTAACTGGTTAAATCACAATTCTCTCGGGTTAGTAATAGTTTCAACAGTCTTTGTATATATTTTAATCCTTTTAATAAACTGTGTGCGTGCGTGCGTACGCGCTAATGTGTGTTAATGTGCGTCTGTGCTAATTTAGCCGGAGTCACTACATCGTTCGTCGCTAAGGTATATACTAACGGTAATTTTCACATTTTTTACTAAACTCTCTGATTTCTTATTTTTTCTATCTTTAACGCGTAATTCTATGCTTCTTCAATTGTTTTAGTACAATAAGCTTTTAGTTTATCGCAAATAATTGGTCTAAACCTTAAAATGTCGATTATATCATACTACTCGACATCATCGTGTTCTTCTGTACACTGATTGCGTTCTATCATAGCTAGCTCGTAACTTTTTACATTGCCGTATTTATTTTGTAATGTATTTATCAAATTTGATACGGTTTTCAATTCTAATCCGTCGATAATCTGACGCGCGTTATTAACTTCTTCGTAATAATCAAGTAAATAAATCTGTTACGCAGCTTTTATCAAAAGGTTTAGTTTTAATTCCATAATGAAAGTCTCTGCGGAAATATTGTATTCGTCAAATTCAGCAATCGTATCTAGTTCGTCGCAACGTTTTCTGTTGGCGGATCGTCTCTGTGCACAAGACCTTGTAGACTCAGCTTTGCTCATCGCTATATCAGCAAAATTTTTTTCTAAATCAATGCTCTGCCATTTCGGTATTGAACTATTTCTCTCGCTGTTTTGCGGTATAGTTTTTCAATCTTCCATTATTGCTATTTGACGTTAAACGTATGCGAGAGTATACACATCCTTAGTAATATTATAACGCGAACTTTTCGATACAAAATTATCTATCTCAATAATCGGATTCACTCATTGATGAGTAATGAGAGCTTATATCATTACTCACACCAACAAAGTATTTACCTGCAAGGGTTGATTCGTTGATAAATTCCTAGATGCGGTTCTTATACATTAAATGCTGTAGTCATTGAGGTGGCTTCGAAGAGGAGTTATTTTCAGTTGGTTGCTTTGTGCTGCTAGCCTGGTGTATCCCATCGTTGCTATCAATTTATGTTGTGCGGGGCTATTAGCATCAACTAAATAATTATGATTAAAGGTAATCTTAAGATTTTAATATTATAATGTACCAGGCTTGATTAGGTCCAAGATGGATCATTTTCAAGATGAGAGAGTCCTGTTTTAGTAGGGACGAATGATTGGACATATGAATGAGCGTCATAAAACAATCGATGAGAATAAGGTTAAGGGTGAATGACAGAAACAAGACAAAGTATTGTCTCAACATTCAGAATTTCTTTAATAGAAATGTATTCTTCCTTACGTACACCGAATTGAGATCAAGTATAGAACAATTTGATTCTGCCATTTCGTCTTCCTAGCTAGAAAAATCCATTTCTGTTTTTTTCCATGACCACAGTTGAAGCAGAATTGTCTTAATAGCGGCTTATAAATTTTAAGGATAGGGCAATCTTTACTCTACAAAACAATTTGTTAAATTATAGATTGCGACAGTTTTATACATTTTGATTGATTCAATCAGATAATTCATAAAATATCTTATTACTTTATGAAACAACTAAGTTATACACTTTAATGATAATATATACACAATAATACCAATTCCACACAGCCAACTCTATTGAGGGACGTAACCTCGACGAGAATTGCTTGGACTTATGTTTCTTCGACTCATCCGCCTTAGATAATGTCGCAAACTGTTCAGACGCGGACAGTACTTTAATCCAGTGGGTAATTTAGTAACTTCCCATATTCAAACATTGAAATTTAGTCGAGTAATATAGTGGAATGCTTTAGTCGAGTGAATCCATTTCGGTTTTTTTTTCTTTTTGAAGTAGGCTTCCTGGCCATTTACTGGTTATATTTATTATTAAATCTATCCGGACGCGCTTGCGATCGAGTACATTTACATTAATATTAGGTTTACGAACATTTCTGATATAAAAATCTCTAAAGACACTGCTAAATTTTAGGCATTAAACCAAATCGTATAGTATCTTGAAAAAATAGTCTATTTCCTTTATAAATAACGCAAGAAAATACTATTAACATGTAGTTCAAACTATATCATATCATACATACATATGAAATTCATAATATTTAACATAACAAAACATTACATTTATTGCGCATTTTTCACATATATTTTTGTTTCTATTTACATTTTTTCCGCATAGTATTTTCGTACTTCTTTTACAGATATTATTATTTTTACTACTCCTACAATATCTGATTCGGCAGGTTTTACGTGCTTATAAGCTATGAAATGACAGAAGATTAATGCATTTTCAACGGCAGGCTC
The DNA here is from genome assembly GCA_038496175.1 of Ampulex compressa. Lineage (NCBI taxonomy): Eukaryota > Metazoa > Arthropoda > Insecta > Hymenoptera > Ampulicidae > Ampulex > Ampulex compressa. The sequence goes on from JBCFXI010000759.1 coordinate 110,686, forward strand.
TTCGGTCAATTGAAAAAGAAAATCTTTTCGGAATATCTTGGATACAGTACATTTTTTATAATATGGACCGTTTATTTTGAAAGTGGTGTAAGTCCATTTTCTCTTGTTTCGAGGAAATTAAAGGTTAGCATATTTGTTCATTAATAAATATGGGTTAATATTAATAAAAAGTTTACACTAAATTAAATATGAATAACGTGATATCTCATTTTTTTTTTAAATGGACTTACACCAATTTCAAAATAAAGGGTCCATATAATATCCCTATATTAATGTCTTGAATCCAAACTGTTAAAAAAAATGCTCGCAGAGGCCAACAAAAGGATGTTGCCTTTACGATATATGTACCGGTGATTATGAAAGTGACTCTAGTCATAAAAATAAAAAAAATAGCAGTTTATGTGGCAAGTGGATTAAGGGGAAAATTATTTGACAATCGTGTTATTGCAACTGTGACGTACACCGGCCCTATGCTTATCGAAGGAGGAAAGAGACCAAGCGAAAAAAGAAAGGAAACAGCCAGAGAACGCGTGAGAACGTTCGACGGGCCCAGAATAACCTAACAATAGATACTTTGCAAAGGATTAAGGAACAAAGCCTAGCCGGTGAACCATAGCTATGGGCCACCGGAGTCCTACGCGTCAAATAC